>VZTG01007409.1:1528295-1555585 GCA_013397845.1 Melanocharis versteri | reverse complement strand
CCCGATCCTCCCCTTCCCTTCCCTTCCCTTCCCTTCCCTTCCCTTCCCTGTCATTACTATTCAAATCCTTCATGTAGTTTTTATCCTGTTGTATTTCTTAGTATCTTAGATACTCTCTATCTTCAATTTTAGTTACATTAAAATTGAGGGTCTGCCTTGCATATCTGGATAAATACAATGCATTTGATTTGGATTTTTTTAGGCAATGCATTGCAGAATTTCAGTTTCATGGCTAGATTTGATTTAAGTCATTGCAATGAAACTACAAAAAAAGCTTGTTTATTGCTCTGTGCTTCCTGCTAAACACTCAAAGTTTCACTGNAAAAAAAAAAGAAAAGGGACACAAGCAATGAAAATTCACCATTTCATTATTCAAATATGTGAATTACCCTGAGCTGCAGCCAAGCCATGGGGCTAACCCACAATGTTCTTCAACACCTATTCAAATGCTTTAGTGCTGCAATACTTCATTTCCATTAATTAAATAATTACACCAAACTCTCTGTAAAGATAGTGTTCAACTGAATTCAGGCATTCCAAAATAGTTATTCAGTAAAGCTTAAGCTCATATTATTATGCCATGAATTGACAAAGATCTTGTTTATTTCCCTCAGCAGAGGTATTTTGAAAGCCCCTCTCAATAAAAATTAAAAAAAAGGAACAAAAAAAAACCCCAAACCTGAAAACTAACCCCAAAATTGTAATTGATGACATTTCACATAATGAAAAAACAGAAGTTAGTGTCCAAAAATCTTAGTTCTTTATTTAATAACAAAGTTTTTTTTTATAATCTAATACAGTTAATACATCATAAAGATGAAGTCTCATGAAGTTTAAAAAGTTGTTGTCCTTGCTTATATAACATGATGCCCATCATTAATAGGGGAAGAAGGAGGTGCTTGAGCAAGTTTACATAATAACATTACATTTCAGCCTCTTTTTTATGGTCACCTTTGGTACATACAATCACAAAATGCTTTGCTTTCTCTCAGTCACATGGGTCAGAAAAAAAGCAATGATTGCTGAGAGAAACAGCAGCATAAACCAGCTCATTAAATGACCAATTGAAAAGAATTGACAGGAAAAGGGAGAAAGGAATCTGAAAACATATACAGAAGGATCAAATAGAAGTTAATGTGCCTTGCAACAGAGTAAGTGATGACAATCAAGGGAGTGGTCTATATGATGCACAGTATTTGAGGTCTGTTCATTAGTCTCTAATGCTGTCATCCGTCTAGATGTATGACACAAATATAGGGCAGCCAAAATATCTTTGTGCAGCTGGAAAATCAGAGATGGAGGATGTCAGACAGTAGAGGTCACAGTGGCATAGCTTACAAAAAATACAAACAGAGCAGCTTGTACACTAACCCACAGCTATCCAGCACCACACTGAAAATGGGGAGGAACTGTGTCCAGACAGAGAAGAAAATTTGTTTCACTCACTATAGCGTTTCATTTTATCCAGCATTTTTTTCTACTAGATCTGTCAAAGAGCAAATGGAGATTTTGATAGAAATGGAGGACAGGAAAACCTAAAATAAGAACATGGATTGTATTTATAGGTAGTTTGGAAATTTAAGCATGTCTAGGGAACTAAGAAGTGATATACACTGTGACACCAGCTGTGATACTAGATGCAAACGCCATTCTCTGATGTACAAACTTTTACACCTCTTACCATAATCTGAATTACAAACACTTGTCTTTGTGCGAAATATACCAAGCTTTTTACAGAAATGTATTCCTCTAACAGAGGTTTTGCTTTTATCCCTGTCAGACCATAAGATGCAAAATCTAGAGGAACATAGAGCAAAAAGCACAGGCCAGAAAAAGGGGAAGGAGATATAAATGATCATGGGAGAGACATAAGAGACACAGATTTCCCTCTGTCATGCAAATCATGAGGCATTTGAAAATCCTTTCATACTAAGAGAAAGCTGGAGGTTTGAGCATATATCTAATGTATTATTGTGAAAAAATAAAGTAGTGACAGAGTAGTGATGACACAAGATTGGTGAAACATATAAGTACTGAAGAAGGAGTTACTGAATGGAACGAAGGTTGTAATCATGTAATGAGGAAATAAACAGCTATGAAGACATCAGTTATTTCAGAGAGTACTGTGAAATAAAGTACCCTGAAGTACGTCATAAGCATATATCTTTTGTNATCCTGTTGTATTTCTTAGTATCTTAGATACTCTCTATCTTCAATTTTAGTTACATTAAAATTGAGGGTCTGCCTTGCATATCTGGATAAATACAATGCATTTGATTTGGATTTTTTTAGGCAATGCATTGCAGAATTTCAGCTTCATGGCTAGATTTGATTTAAGTCATTGCAATGAAACTATAAAAAAAGCTTGTTTATTGCTCTGTGCTTCCTGCTAAACACTCAAAGTTTCACTGGATCATGTTGTTGCTTTTTCAAAAGAATTGTATAGGGCTATTGTTCTCTTTAAAACAGTTTTCCTCCCAGGGACAGATGCATTTCAAAAATGAGTAGGGCGATCCACTGAGACAATTATTGCTGATATGTAAACTCAGCAGAAATCAGAGATTTCTGATCAGCCAGTAACTGAAGCTTGTGTATGTGTATTACTGTTGTGCATTTGCTGCAGATGAAGTAGAAGTGGTTGTGGGGTGTGTTAATAAACAATTTCCTGTAAAGACAGAGAAGCACAAATGCCAAGAGCCTGGAAGGACATTGCTGTGTAAAGTTTCATTCACCTGTCTAAAAGAAGATGATTTCAAATCAGAAAAGGTTTGAAGAAGGACAGATGGCATGATTAGGGAAGCTTTTTTTCCAAGACTAGATAACAGTAGTACAAGTTTTTTTGGTCTAGCGGAACAACAGCTGGGTAGAGGTATTATTACCCTGTATAAATGCATTGGTGAATATATATCCATGAGAAAGAAAGGTTATTTAAATTAAAGGATAATGCTGGAAGTAGAAAAGTATGTTTATGAATCATCCAGGATTAATACATTCTCAGAACAAAGATTTCTGTCATAGAATCATGGACTCATACAGGTTGGAAAAGATCTCCGAGATCATTGAGTCCAACCATGCCAACTAAACCACAACACTGAGTGCCACATCCTGTCATTTCTTGAGCAGTTCCAGAGATGGTGACTCCACCACTTTCCGGGGCAGTCTTTCCCAAACCTTAATGACCCTTCCATCGAAGAAATTCTTCATGATGTCCAGCCTGAACTTTCCCTGGCACAGCTTGAGGCCATTTCCTATTGTCCTGTCACTAGCTGCCTGGGAGAAGAGGCTTCTTGTGACAGCCTCCTTTCAGGGAGTTGTAGAGAGTGATAAGGTCCCCCACTGAGACTCCTTTTCTCCAGGCTGAGCATCCGCAGCTCCCTCAGCTGCCCCTCATAGGACTAGTACTCCAGACCCTTCACCAGCTTTGTTGCCCTTCTCTGGACTCACCCCAGCAGCTTTCCTGAATTGAGTGCCCAGGAAATGAACAAAGTACTCAAGGTGTGGCCTCACCAGTGCTGAGTACAGGGGGACAATCGCTTCCCTGGTCCTGCTGGTCACACTATTGCTGACACAGGCCAGTATGCTGTTGGCCTTCTTGGCCACCCGGGCACAAGCTGGCTCATATTCAGCCACTATCAAACACCCCCAGGACAGGCAGCTTTCCAGACACTCTTCCCTTTGCCTGTAGCAGTGCTGAGGTTGTTGTGACCCCAGTGCAGGACCTGGCATTCCACCTTATTGAACTTCATACCAGTAACCTTGACCCATTCACCCAGCTTGTTCAGATTCCTCTGCAGAGCCTTCCTATCCTCCAGCAGATCAGCACTCCCACACATCCTGGTGTCATCTGAAAACTTACTGAGGATGCACTCAATTTCCTCATCCAGACCACCAATAAAGATACTAAACAGAACGGGCCCTAAAACGGATCGTTAGGAAATCCCATTAGTGACCGGCTGCCAGCTGGATGCAACACCATTCACCACCACTCTCTGGGCCCGGCCATCCAGCCAGTTCTTAACCCAGTAAAGAGTGCTCCTGTCCAAGCAGTTGGCTGCCAGGTCTTCCAGGAGAATGCTGTGGGAGACAGTGTCAAAGGCTTTACTGAAGTCCGGATAGACAGCATCCACAGCCTTTCTCTCATCCACTAGCCGGGTCATCTGGTCATAAAAGGAAATCAGGTTGGTCAGGCAGGATCTGCCTTTCATAAACCCATGGTGGCTGGGCCTGATCACCTGGTTGTGCTGTATGTGTTGCATGATGACACTCAAAATGATCTGCTCTGTGATCTTCCACAGTACTGAGGTCAGGCTGACAGACCTGAAGTTCCCCAGATTGTCCTTCCGGCCCTTCTGGTGGATGGACATCCCATTGGCCAGTCTATGGTCATCTGAGAGCTCCCCAGTCAGTCAAGACTGATGATAAATGACAGAGAGTGGCTTGCTGAGCTCTGCCAGTTCCCTCAGTAACCTCAGGTGAGTCCCATAGACTTGTGAGCACCTAAGAGGCACAGCAGGTCAGTGACCGCTTCCTCCTGGATTGCCAGGAGTCTATTCTCCTTCCTGCCCCCATCTACCAGCTCAGAGGGCTGACTGCTTGAAGATTACCAATCTTTCTGTTGAAGACTGAGGCAAAGAAGGCACTAAGTACCCCAACCTTTTCAGTCATCCTTGGTTACAATGTTACCCTCTGCATCCAATAGGGGACGGAGATTTTCCTTATCCCTCCTTTTATTGTTAAGATGTTTATAAAACCACTTTTATTATCTTTCACAGCAGTGACCAGATTGAGTTCTAGCCAAGCTTTTGTCTTTCTAATTTCCTTTCTACACGATCTAACGACATCCTTGTACTGTTCCTGAATTGCCTCAAAACAATAGGGTTCCAAAAGAGTAATCTAGCTGTAGCAATGTGAACATAACTAGCTTTATTCTCATTTTTAATCGATTACAATAAATATGATGAAATTCTGTTGTGTTTGATAACAGTCACTTAGGTCACTGAGGTGTGTGGTCCTTTCCTGTCCCGCAACACTCAGCCTATATATGCTCAGTGAAATTTTTTGCAATAAATCTCTCTCCTAGTGGTCTTCATGGATCAAGTAGGAGAAATGTAGCTTTGCACACTATATATTATTTTGTACTATAATAAAAATGGCACCAAAATTTAAGTTTAAAGTGACATGGAAATAAAAATAACTAAATGCATAAGAGGGTAAAAAAAGGGAGAACTGAAAATACTGGACAATAGTGCAAACAAAATTTTGTTGTATGAAATAGTTTGCACAGGACAAATTCAGGAAAACTGCAATCAATGACCAAAATCCAGCTTATCTCAAGATGAGGTTAATAGATATTAAAAAAATTAAATTCTTTTACTTCACTAGCTTAAAAGATAGTACATGCAGAAGCCTACTTTCAAATAAGTTTCAGAGAAGGAGAACAACCTCCTAGTTTCTACTTCTCCAGTCTGATTTTCAGGTTTTTTTCCTGAAAATCTCTCTCAGGCACTACCAACCGAGTATGATTGAGTTGACTATGCTTGCTATCCTTTTCCTAATGAAAAAATGAGTAAATACACCAATCACATTTCCATTCAATTATGCAGGCTTTCCACAGAGAATTTGTGTGATGTGCAAATGTCTACTATGTTTATTCTCTCCCCTCCGTCTTCCATCAGAAATCTTGCTGGTGTGACCCTCAATTTACAGACCAGATCATTACTCTTTTTTATGATGATTTGAAGCAATCAGATTGTTGTCTGAACAGATAACAGTTAGGGACTCTGTGGAAGGTTGAACTGAATCTTGTTTCTCTGAGTCAGATGCAAAAGTGCAACCTCTACTTAGAACAGTGTGCTTATGTTGTATACCGTGATAATCAATTCCATTTTTTTCATTCCATCCTACCTAAAGGAGGATAATTTCCATTAAGTTGCTGCAAGTCTACAACACTAGGTATTTTGAATAATCTTTTAGAACTACTGCCATTTGTTTCATGAAGTTTTCCTGTTTTCAACAGAGTCTCCTTTTCTTGCTTTCAGAATAACTTAGTGTTCAGTCCAGTATTAATCAAAAAGTCTACCACCACGACAAGGCAACATCAGAGAAATCAGATGTGATTTATGATTATAAAACTGGAAAGAAAGAGTGGAGGAAAAGGTGGAGTTCTGGGAACAAATAACTGTGTGGGAAGATGTGGAAATTCCAAAGATCATCTCTACCACAGATGGAGAGGAGTGCAGGAGTACAGATAAGAAGTCACAGGAGAAGATGAGGATGTTGACGCTGCTGTAAGGGAAAAAAATGATCAAAGTTCATCATTCCACCCTTTCCCTTTCTTTTTTTTTTTTTTTTTTTAATTTACAAGGGCTATTTCATACTTCTTTCTAAATACATGCATCACGTCTTACACATCACTGATAAAGTATTTTGCAATTACGTCCTAAATGAAGGATAACTATGCTAAATTCATGCTCTGCTACACAAAATAGTATTTAAAAAGTGTGAAAATAGTTGCATTACAATTCTCAACAACCAGATATTACACAGCATGAAGAATGGGAGACTTTATACCTCTTTAGTACTCGGATCCCATCCCCTTAACTCAGATACTTAAAAAAGGTGTCATTTCACCCTGAATTCATTTTGTTACTCAGGGAAAAGGATAGATAAATTGCTGACTGAATGAAATGTACACGTAGCAGTTTAAATCTCTATGTTTAAGAATACTGATGTTTTGTGAGAAAAGGTTTGGACTGGAACCATATTCAGGTAAAGCCTTGACTTTAAAAGGCCCGTTATGCAGCCAAATATTATAGAGTTGATCATCTTTTGCTTTGTTGTACAGCTGTAGGCAGCAAAAATCCCAAGGTGGTGATTTGAAGGATAATATAAAAGAGTTTAACATTTTGAGATTTTGTCGCTTTATAAGTGCTCTTTATGATGTAAGCAAGGCAGAAATCACAGCAAAATCATTTCTACATGAAAAACAGTGAGCAAGTTCATAAGTCTTTTGGCCCTTTAAGAGTAGGTTTTTTTAAAAATTTAAAAATCACTTAGGCCTTCTGGCCTGTGAAAAGCCAGCATTTGTAGAAGCTGATGAATTTTTTATTTCTTGACACTTTAATAAAATATTATGCCATATAAATGCCTTATTGTGTACATTATTTATTGATTTAGGTACATTTTCTTCCTTTGATCCTTACTAAACAGATCTGTTGTTTTCTGAATTGATTTTGCTGTCTCAGCCACATTGAGGCATAGACACTTTTTTGGCTTCCATCTGAATGAGCAATTTCCTATGTAGGCACACTGGATTTGGAGTTGGGTCAATAAAAGCTTTACTGTGTCCTTTCTCTTTCTTCACAGAGCTCACAAAAGAGAACTAAATTCCATTTGTCCTTTCACTGGCCACTGTGGAATCTTTAGCAATGCAATTCTGGCTGGGACGAGGAAACATGGTAAGAAATTGGAAGAAACACAAATAAGAATTCTTTATTTCCCAAGCTCACTGTTCTGAAGATTTGCTGCCACTGGGAATGCATGTGAATTTCCTGGATTTTAACTATTTGTCTCTGCCAGTGAATTGCTTTGGAAGTATAATACATTAGATATCAAAAGATGATTTAGCTTCATCCTGCAGATTCTGATGTGGCTAAGTGTAAGTTTTTTGCAAAAAAAAGACCATTTTGAGTGGTTCTTGGCAATATGAGCATAAAGGATCATTGAACAGTTTTCATGCAAAGAATAACTTCTGAATAACATAACCTTAACCGTGGTTTAATGAAGTGTTTTCACTCTAATCTTTGTGGACAGATGTAGATTTCAAAGATTCTGGATTGTTTGCAAGGATGTACCATTGCATTAAAATTCATCTGGCTGTTGTTTTTTACTCGCTTTTTTATGTTAAATAATGCTTTTATAGACAGTCCATTCACAGTAAAAAACTACCAAGATAGGAAGATATCAATTTAAATTTTAGAAATTTCCAAAATATTTTCTGATGTCTTCCATTTTATGCTTCTCCATCAACGTGTGTATATACAAGTGTGTATCAGCTCTGCCCTCCCATTCTTTAAGACCTTTTTTTTCCATCATTTCTATGTTGATGCCACATGCACATAAAGAGGAGATATTAAAAAAAATAATAATTTTGTAGCATAGAAGTAGTTTTCCTATAAATTTAATCATAGAAAAAATCTCTCCATAAGTCTTTGTGTGGGCATGTATCAGACATGCAGATGCATAAGAGTGTGCATATAAAACCCTTTTAGGCATAAATCTAGGACTTTCCTAAGGCCAGACTGTTGTGTTCATATGTGACACAGTAAAGTAGCCCAGAGGAACTACTGGAAGGAAAAAAAGGATGATGAAAAACCCCAGCAACTTTTCCCAAGTCCTGCCAGTACACAGGAAAGCAAGGTTTTCTGTACAGTTTCTATATGCAGGTTTATTAGAGATCAGTGTGGTTCACGGTGCACTTGACCTGTTCTGACCCACCCATCCCTAATGAGGTAACTAATTACTCATGGCAAGGTTGAGTGGAGACCATCTGCTCATGCTCTGTGCCCACGGGAAGAGCTGCAGAGAATTCTTTGCTGCAAGGAAGCTCTGCAAAATAGTCAAAGAATTTCAGTTTTAAAATGAGGATATACAAAACCATCCCAGATGTCATTTGTAGAGCTAAAAAACAACAGAAGAAATGGAATTAAACAATGATTTTTAAGTAATGTCTCTTTAAATATAAATTGCATGTTTTGAAATTTGCTAAATGAGTTTGCAGACAGTTCATTCACTGAAAAAACATTATCTATCTGCAACATCCTAACATACTAATCCTCTGATTAGGAAAGACACAAACAACAGGGGTCACTTTAAAGCTGACATTTTGAATATTTTCTTTCATCACCTTTGATATGAGCTCTCTTTCAGTGGGATTTTCAAGCTGTTAGGTAAATCACCAAATAATGTCTGTGTCACAGCAGTTCTGCTGAGTGAAGACTATTTAATATGTAACTTATTAAACTAGCTATAGAGTCTAAGTTTTATCTCCTATTCTTCTACACATTTTTATATAAAATAAACACTTTGAACAAGAATAGGATCTTGAGGGGCTACAGCAAGATTATATTCCATTGCAGAGCTTAAATTCTTAGTTTACTAAAATTTTTGAAGTATCATTTCTGGATTTTAATTAGTGCAGAGAGGATGATTCTGAATTTGAAAGGAGAATGTGGGACGAGGAAGGAATAAAAATACTATTGTTTTGGATTTTAGAGTGATTTCTTTTTTGTTTAATGCCCTTCTGCTTAGTAAGTAAACGACAGACCTGTAAGAGGTGGAAACAAATAATTCAATTCTTACACAAGTAAATTGCTGGAAAGTGGATGTACAAGGATCCTTAAAATGTGAGATCACAAATGGAATATGACCTGGATTCTAGAATAATTGTTTTTAAATTTTCACAGAAGAAACCAGTGCACATGGGTTACTGGAAGAACAAGGGTACCAAGGGTTTCTCCCTTATAAGGAAGGGGTGAGTGGGAAGGGCACCAAGACGTCCAGAATCAGTGAATGTTTTGTACTCGTGATGTGTTTTCTATATTGGGATTTAGCTTTTTCAAAGGTAGATTTTTCAAAGGGAGAAATTATAAAAATCATGCTGATCAGACAAAGCAAGGAATGTGTGAAGAACTTCTCAGAGAGGTTATCTAGTCAAACATATTATTAAGGATTTATTAGAGAAATTAACAACGTGGTAAGTTTTTTTTTTTCTCTTAATAATACAAAGATGGAGGGAAGAGGTAGTCTTGACAACATAGAGTAGAAACACTTCAGAAAGGTATTAAGCAGTTCTAGAAAGAGGTTTCTTAATTATTTGTTCTGAAAATCTGGGATTATATTTGAACAAAGTTCTTACTAATAATCAGAGCAATATATGATATCAAGGGTAATACAATGTTGCTATATATACATATTGATTGAATTCATACATATTGATTGAATTCACGCATATTCCAACAAAAATGGTGTGATGCAAATATTTTTTACACAACAGAACCATTAAAAACAATATCTTCATGGCGAGGATGTAGCAAAAACCCAATACAACTGGAAAAAGAAAAAATATCCTGAATTAAGTGATGGTGATCAGATTATGTTGAAGTTATACTGCAAAAAGAAATAAAAGCAGATACATTTTTAACAATTTCTATTTTAATAATAAAATTCTTGAAAAATTCAGGAAATCAGTGAAAGTTGAGTGGCTTTGTGAAGTTTAAAAGCTTGTCTGAAAAAGAATCTTGGAATTAATTTAAATCACCGACTGAAAGCCAATATATGTACTACAAGTAGAGAAAAAACTTTTGAGAGAAAAAGATACAAGACCTAACTAGATAACTATTCAATTCATGCTGAGAATCATTTAGTGACCAAGGAGTGAATAAAGTCTTCTGTGTAATGTTTCTCTGCCATTGTTGAGATGTGGGTAAATGCTATATTGCTGAAAATAGATATCTATTTACCCACTTCTGACCTTGATCACATCAGTGCAAAAAAAGCATTTACAATGGTAAGCTGGGAGTTTATGTGGAACAGCAAGAACAGACTGACTAAATAGAAAGATATGTCTTGAAGTTCAGAATATGTAGGAGAAAAGTGAGACTTGCCAACTATCAAGCTGAGCTGAATCTTGCAGCGGAAATTAAAACAAACAGTAAAAAGATTTTTAGCCACAAAAATTAAAAAGAGAACAAAGGAGGAGGAAGTGGTGCAGTAATTCAGCAAGTATAGGGGCAACTATTAAAGTTAATTTAGATACTGCCAAAAAAAACCTTTGACGCAGATTTCAGTAACTACAAATGATGTAGTACATGGAGGCGAAGTCAAGGGGCTAATGGAAATAAGAGCATGAAAATGGAAAATGCTATAATTGAGGAGGAAACAACATTGAAAGAGCTTAATGCACCGAGGTCAGTGAGCAAATAATCTCCAGCACTGGATTCTGGCTCATGTAATTACGAATCCAGAAGCAAAGCTCTTTTATGCATTTACCAAGTCAGACCTATACCCGAAAGAATATTACACTTCAGCAGATTTTCAAGATAGACATCTCAGTGCCTGAATGTAAAGATAATAGCTCAGGAACTTCAGGAAGAAAAACCTACAGTAGGAGGGACCTTTCAGTAAGAACAATCTAGTTCAGTTAGAGATGGTTTGGTAGAATACAGAATACACAGAAAACAAAATTTAGGGGACCTACAGCTGTCCAGTCAGCACAAGTCAGAAGCTCTTAAGCAAAGGCTGATAGTCCTGTGAATCTCTAGTCTTGCTTGGAACGTTGACTGGATTGCATGTGATGAGAAGACACATATTCCTAAAATGCAGTGTGATTAACCAGAGAAAAGGAATCATAGGACCACAGAATCGTTTAGATTGGAAAATACTTATAAGATCATGGAGTCCAACCCAGCAGTGCCAAGTCCACCAGTAAACCATGTCCCTAAGTGCCACATGTACTCATGCACCTTTAGGGAGGGAGACTCAGCCACTCCCCCTGGGCAGATGGTTTCGATGCTTGACAACGCCTTCAGTGAAGAAATTTTTCCAAACATCCAATCTAAACCTTCCCTGGAACAACTTGATGCCATTTCCTAGTGTTCTATCTGGTAGACTAATAAAAAATTCTGATACTAATATTGCTCTTTGATTGATAGAGAAAAGATGGATGATGATACTAAAACTCACTTTTGAACTACAAAAATTTCAGAGCATTGGTACTGTCAGTACACACGCATATTCCTGCACGCCTATCTTAAATGCAAAATACCTCAATTTTGTATAGGCATCAAATATTTCACTTCAGGACTAAATCAACATGTACTGCAAGTGAAATGGGACAGCTGTACACATTCATATTTCTATGTACTGCTATAAATTGTTAGACTATTATTATTGGCCCATATGACTAAACTTTCAGTGAAATTTGGAGAAAGTCTTTTAATCTACCTAGTGCTTTCTTTTCTGAACTTCAAGATAAGGTTTAATCTTAATCAGTCCAAAATCCACTCTTTCCTTTCAAGGTTGTCCAAGAACTTTCACATGCAAGTTCAGAGGACAATCTCATTAGTGGCTTGCAGAATTTCAGGTATTACAATGACAAGGGTCAAAGTCATCTATGAGTAGTTACACTTGAGAAGAAAAAGAAACAGCCTGTAAGACTTTAAAAATTTATATGATTTTATTTTAAGATAGTGGAAGAAAATGCAGAACTTTACTTTTCCAAAGATGATCTTGACCTTTTTAGAGGAAGCATTGAAAAAATAAAAAATGAAAAATATAAACCATCTGTTTGGCTGAGAGGAAGAAAAAGGTTTCCCCAGTGACAAATTTATAATGAAGAGGAAATTGCCTCCAAAGCATTATGATGGAGAAAGCCAACTTGATTTTATCTGAACCTAGCTAAAATAGTTTAAGAATAAAATGAGAGGGAAAAGGAATGTCTCCAAGGACCAGGAGGCTACAAAAGCCATCCAAAAGAAGCANAATCCTTTTATAAATAACAAGGTTCTATGTTCTCTTTTAAAATGTTGTATTATTCATATATATGTCCTGCAGAATGTAAACAACCTGGTTTTAAGATACAATACAGCAAACAATCAAATAAATAAACAAATAGAAAAAGGTCTAATGTCTTGCCGTGCCATCTTTAGGGATCTAAAATGTCTAATCCCAAGCAAGATAATCAATGTCAGTAAAATTGCACATCTGGACAGACTTTTTCATGTGAGTATCTAACTAGGTCAAATTATCTACACTTTGAATACGTTCTCAATGAAATAAACCACTGAATTAAAGGAAGAAATTTATTTTATAAACCTAAATATGCTGACAAAATAAATGGAAGAATCAGGTAGAGATCAGTTTAGTTATATGGAACAAATGGCCATCAGAAGCTTTTGAGAATACTATCATAAAAATTACTTAGAAAAATCATGTTAGCCCCCTCCTCTTTGTCCTAACACATGGCCTCAGCCACCAGAAATCATAAATTTTAATCAATTAAGTAATTGATTGATTGCTATATCTATTAGGTTGCAGGTGTGAGGCTACAGAAAGGAAGCTCTTTTGATGTGGTGTTGTAGCATCTCTCTTCAGGAATTTGTATATAAAAGGCAAGATGCACAACCTTAAACCAGGTTCATTTGCTCCTTTTGCCCTGTCCTGAAAGGCTCTCCTGCATGTGTTTCACTCTCAGATGTCTCCAGACATTCAAACGAAATATCCCTGAGCATGAAACACCTACTTTCATTTTCATCTTATAGTATATACCCGTCTCAAGCACCAGCAAAGCTGCCACATTATATCAGGTAGTAGAAACTAAAATCAATGTCCCCACCTCTCTCTTCCCTGACAAAAACAAAACAAAACAAAACAAAGCAAAACCAAAAACAAAACAAAACAAAAGACAAAACAAAAGACAAAACAAAGACAAAGACAAAAAAACCCCCCCAAAAAAACCCCAACAAACAAACAAAAAAGCCAAACCATCAAAAACAAACCTACAAACAAAACCAAACCAAACAGCAGCAAGAAAAAAACCCAAAACACAGTCTATCAAACTGTTCTAGTGCTCTGTGGCAGCCCAAAGGGGCTGCTGGCCCAAGTTCTGTGTTGTTTGACCATGGCATATCTGTTCTGTGGAGATCTAGGCTTAAACAGGGTATGTGGATGCAATCTGCACCACTTTGGAGCCAGGAATCATTCCCTTGGGCGGATACATTTAGAAATGTAGAAATAGCTTATGTCTTTCTTATGCAGCTGCAAAGGGAGATAATTGGAACATTAAACAAAAAGATCTAAGCAGAATCAATAAGAGTGTCCATTTGGACAGCAGACAAGGGCAAAGATCCATTTAATTCTTGACTTTGCTGCACATTTAATTTTTTCAGAGGTCATTAAAGAACAAGCAGTCTGGCCCATTTAATCCACATTTCATATTCTGCTTGTCAGCAACTTTATAGTCTTTTTGGAAAGCTTTCCACTTCTTATTTTTTATGTCTTTTCATGATATGCACTTCCCATCCCATATCATTGTTTACTCACTTTTCCTAATTTAAACTGAGTCAAAATCAGGGCTTAAAGGTTTGATGCAGTGTGTTACACTGAAGAAATTGAGTAGAAAATGCTAAGAAATAAAAATAACTCTGTAAGTGCTTCAGTCCTTATAAAGAGTTGCCAATGCTTAAGCCAGTCATTAAGTGTCTGTTACTAAAGAAAATGTTTTCTGTATTTATACATTCCATGAATATTTAGATTATAGACATCTGCTTATGGGCTTTAAAAGCTTGATGTAATATTAGCAAGGATATTAAAAAGAATAAACCAAAAAGAGCTACAATCAGAATACCTGTATGCATTTAGGACCAACTCCATGCAGGCAGCACAATTAAAGTGATCCAAAACCAGTAAGGAGCAACCTTCAGATTCAAGTCCCTTTAGGTTTAAAAGGTATAACTGTGTTATAAGAGTTTTGTATCTGTGCAAACATTAAAGACTGTGTCTTAGTACATTGACCTAGACATATTTGAATCACAACAGATGTCTGTCTTCTTACCAGCCAGTGTAGGACCCCTGTTTTTTCCAAGCCATTTGAAAGTCTCAGTTAATTTTGGCTGCATATGTTACATTTACATTTTGAGCTTTCAATTTGTTACAAATATGGACATTCATGTCAACACTGTACACTTTTTTTCATGCCTTACATTGAAATCAAGATCTTCAGGATGAATGGCAGAGCAGTCAAGCTGAAGAAATGAAAAGAATTGTCTTCATTATGCAGACTCTTGGTTTTTTGTTCACCAATTCAAAAATGGAATCTTAATGAAAGCTCAACACTTTTGGAGATAGCCTTTGTGAATAAGCAAATTTCTAAGCATCTTGAGAGGAAGACAAACATTTTAGGAAAAAAAAAGAAGTGACATTATGAATAAAAGACTTGGGCTTTTTTAGTGTCTGTTATCCTAAAGGGACATGATTATTTTCTCAGGACTAAGTGATATCCAAATACAGTAATTTTCTTTCAAACATAACAACATTGTTACTTTTGTACCTTATGTTCCTCTTTCAAACATGCAACACACATATGATAGGACAAGTTTAAAAAGATAAGAAGTCATATGAGCAGTGGCATCAGTTTTATTTTGTAAAAAGAGTGACATTTTTGATGTACCTGTCAAAGCAGATGAATGCGTATATGGTTTTACACCTTCATTGCAATATATATATATGTACAAGATCATAAAATAATATGAAAAGTATACGGCAAAAAAAAATAGGTGTCTCTGTTAAACTCAATAATTATTCATATGCCTCCGATTACTAGCCATTTAGGTTGCCTGCATATCCATGTACTGTTGCGCTGCAAAAATTAAGTTTGACTTAATTTGCATATAT
Source organism: Melanocharis versteri (assembly GCA_013397845.1). NCBI lineage: Eukaryota > Metazoa > Chordata > Aves > Passeriformes > Melanocharitidae > Melanocharis > Melanocharis versteri. The sequence continues at coordinate 1,540,135 of VZTG01007409.1, read as the reverse complement.
ATATGATTTATATGTTCCTTTATAACATGTCATTTTAGATACCGATACCATAGGTGGCAAAATCTATTTTTTTTCTGTCATTAACATTCTTTTATAAATATATGTATGACCTTCACTTAATATTCAGATACAAAATCAAACTGTCATTGATACCAGTAACTATTTCTATTCTTGGTGGATTTAAAGAGAAGAAATAACTAAAGTTTCTGATTTCTTTTTAATATTAACTAGTGGCACAGTTTAAACCCCAACCAAAAACCAGTTTCCACTCAACCACTTGCTCATTCCCCCACCCGCAGGATCAGGGAAAGAATTGGAAGGGTAAAGGCTAGAGAACCTGTGAGTTGGGATAAAGATTGTTTAATAAGGAAAGCAAAAGCTTGGCACACAAGCAGGGCAAAACAAGGAATTAATTCACTGCTTCTCATGGACAGGCAGGTGTTCAGCCATCTCCAGGAGAGGAGAATCCTATCATGTGTGCTGGTGACTTGGGAAGACAAACACCATCACTCCAAATGTCCCTCACCTCCTCCTTCTTCCCCCCATTTTATATACTGAGCATGATGCCTTGAGGTCAGGAATATCCCTTTGGTCACTTTGGGTCACCTATTCCAACTGTATCTCCTCCCACCATCCCCAGCACTCCCAGCTTCTTCACCAGTGTGGAAGTAGGAAAAGCCTTGGCTCTGTGTAAGCCCTTCTTAGCAATTAAAACAAACAAACAAACAAACAAACAAACAAACAAACAAACAAACAAACAAACAAACAAAAAAACCCCTCTACATTATCAGCCCTCTGTTCAGCACAAATCCAAAACACAGCCCCACACCAGGTACTGTGAAGAGAGTTAACTCTACCCCAGCCAAAACAAGCACAGTTAGAAACATATGAAAACAACACAATGGGCAAAAAAGCAGTAGCTTTCTTCTATTTAAAATATCTTCCTAATTCCATTCATTCTGTTGTTGTTGTTGTTTAAGCACAATTAAAAATTGTATATCTTTGGTCATTTGGGTATCCATAACACTTTCCAATGGGATTCAGATCAGAGATTAAGGAATCTAAATTTAGAAGCTTGTTTCAGGTTTTGGGCTGTGGATGTTTAAAGAGATTTGAGGCAATCCACGTTATCCGAGGCATTCAAATGAGGCAGGAAAAGACAAATTTCTCAATCAGGAAACCCATATGCAGTCGACCTAGTGAGTAAATTCAATGAAGTCTAGAGAGCTATTTAGCTTGCTGAATTTAAGTTCCCAATTTATGAAGATGTACTGTTGTCCAGACTCCATTGACTATTTTATGTAATGCTTTATTGACTGCATCTCCATTGGGTAAAATGAGAGCTGAGGCATAATGAAATGTAGATGTCTCAATTTGCAAGCTGAACCTCATCTCTAGAGCAGAATCCTGTTGTGTGCACATAAGCCCTCAGAGTGAAAATTCATTTGCTTGAATTGTCAAGAAACATAAAATCTGTTCCTAATTTTTACCCCAAGACATCTTAAATGGCACCAGACACATATATTTAGGCAGCTTAATCCTGTCCTTAGGTAGTTTTAACTTGCCTTCATTTTTTTACTTTTTTTAATGTTTTAAATAATTTAGAGTATAGTTTATATGAAAACATCAGTACCATACCAACATATTTTAACTGTGTTTTAATCTATCCTACAGCTTTTATTTACCCATACCTTTAATGCATGTTTATAAACTAAGGTATGAGATATGAAGGCTTTGATTCTTACCTAACTTAGGCATCTTCATTCTATATTCTGAACTCTTCTCACTATGTTCTATTTACAAACAATGGAGAAAAAGTGCACTTTATTATATTACTCATCTGATCAATAGCTGTGCATTTTAGGGTGAGATCAATCACTTCCTCAAATATTTTTCTCCATTGACTAAAAACTTCTACATCTTTTCACAGATCAGATGTAGTTGTTTACATTAGGCGTTATTAATCCTTCCTGGGCTTGCTAGTCATGAAAAAAAAAACCTATTACTGACCTCTGGAATTACCCAGCCCCTAGAAAGACTTTAAGAAGTGGTCAGGAATAAGCAGAAGAAAATGTTGATTTGACACACTGAAAATCAGAAAAAATGTAAATAAATTATATTGAAAACAAAACAAGAAAAACCAACCAAACAAACAGCAACCAAAAACCCAAACAAACAAAAAAGTCACATTACACAGTCTGAACCAAAAACCAAACAACCCCAAAATCCTCTCTGCTAGGTCTTTCTCACTGCCCTAGGTGAATGGCTGACAAAATTCTACTCCTTGTCTGCTGCTTATATAAACTGTCCTTGTCCAGTTTCCAATGAAGAAAGAATGTTCATGCTTTTAGAAACTTTCCTTCCCCTGTGAAAATTAGTTTAGAGTTTGTTGACAATATCAGGCCTCTTTTTACTGTCATACTTGTTACAGGATGGCCATGTTTGAGTCATATTCTCTGATTATGCAGCATCTCAGTTTAAAATGTTATAGAAAACAGTTTTCCCAAACATCTAATCTTGTCGGCAGACAACCTCTTTTAGACATAAAGGTGAAGCAAGTACTTTCCTGTTCAACTATAAATCTCGTTTTTGTGAATAGCAAACCAAAACTTCCAGCTTGACACTTTCAAAAAGTACCACATTCACATATTCAGTCAAAAGAAATTTTAAAGGCCTTCTTTGCAAACTACAAGAACATCGCCTGCAACGTCCTCAGGCCTCACACCAGTGTCTTTCCAGTTCCCTTGAGTGAGAGATGTGTTTACTTACACATTTCTGCTCCGATGTCTACAATTAATTTGGAGGCAAGGTCAATGCTCCTTTGCTATACCTTGAAACCTATAGGAGGGAACCCTTGCTGAGTAACTCCAACACTGAACCCATTAGTTCCAGTCATTGGTCAAAGAATCTGCCAAATGAGTTATTGTAGACGCATTTATTATTTTCCAGTGTGTGCAGTTTTGTGCACAGTCCATCCCTGTTATTACTGCTAAATAGCAGATAGATTATATTGGTGGAGTTTTTTGTTTGTTTTGTTCCTGAAAACCATATTAGAGGTAGATAAAAATGCATAGTATGGATCAATTCAGATTTTAAATGTCTTAACCAACAGATTCCAAGGTGCTTATTCTGGTTAGACTCCAGGATGAAAATTATGACAGACATATGAGTGTATAGAGAAACATAGGACACTACATCACTGAATTTCCGGGCCAGAGTTCTCTAGGAATAATATAAAAAAGATTTTTTTTTTATTTTATTTTTTATTTTTATTTTTATTTAAGGACCAGGATGAAGAAAAATTTCAGCAAACTGACATTAATGGAGACTTTTAAATGAAACTTGTTTACAGCGACATCCTTTTTCAACCTTTGGCTGGCAGAGTAAATCTTTGCTTGTGGTAGATGGAAATTTACTCCTTGATGACTGCCTCCAGTCTGCCTTTAAGGAAACTTTCTACAGTAACATCTGTTAATTTCAGCAGGGAAGCTTTTTCTGTTATAATTTTATCCAGGTAGGATAAAAGTGTATTAGATCATTACATAAATTACTCATGTCTTGCTGAACACACTGAGAGTTTCAGTCTTCATTTAGAGATAAATTGTGGGACAGATGCATCACCTTTTCTAAAGCATTAATGCATCAAATATCCTCAAAGGGAAATATTTTTGGAAGCCTCAGAAGTGCATATTAGTTTTCAGTAAACTAATAAGCATTGTAATAGATTGATGTATTGAGTTTGACTTCAAGGAATTGAGTTTAAAAATATCACTCTGTGTTACTTAAGTTGTTAAACAAATTGTAACCTCTGTCTTTTGCCTTTGATTCAGGCACCTCTTGAAAAACACAATTTCAGCAGATCAAACACAGTTAGTAACTTTATTAGCAAATATTACAATATTATTTTTTCTTTACTTTTCACAATTATCTTACAATTTTCTTCGGTTATTTTTGTTATTTGAAATAATTCAGCATAAGTATTCTAAAGACAAAGACTGGGCCCAAAAATTATGAAATCAGTTCATAATGGTCATTCAAGTTTTGAACTGACTTGGATTAGGCATGCATGATTCATTATTTTATCCTGTTAGGCATCTGCACAGAGCTAACTCTTGCAGTAAGGTTTCTAATATGACCTATTTTCCCACATATAAATAAGAAAATAAATAAATGTTTGTCCGCATACTATACCTTACAGCATATCTGTATGGAAAATTTCACTCCTGCAAGTTTTCAGCTTCGAATTTCTTATGGCATCTATAGTGTCATGGTACGATACAAAGCACAGTGCCATAGGCCAGAACAAACAATGAAGCTGGTTGGAAACCAGCTGTGTATGAAAGAATTATGGTATTTGTATATCTCTAGTGGGCTAAATCAAATCTTTGGATTTATCCCTCCTGAAATTAACAGGTTTAATTCAAAAAATACTTTATAAAACTCTTGCAGCTTAGACCCATTTTCAGTCAACACATGTTAGTCATAACAGGCCCTAGAGAGAAATCTAGCCAGTTACAAAAGGAAACTCATTAATATTTCCCCTTATAATCTGATTTTATTCCTTTTTTAATGCTAGTTAATTTAGAATGAGACTCCAAGGATACTAAATGCCCATTTGTGAGCCAAAAGTGGCAACTTGGGTTGTAAGTCCAGCCACAAGCACAGTTTTTTGCTTTTGAAGTTGCTCACAGCAGGGACAAGCTGAGCTTGCAGCCAAGGGAAATTGTATATGTGGAAACTAATAAGTCCTAAGTATACTGTGCTATTTGACTGTAAGTATATTAACATCAGTTTTTGCATTGCTGCATGTCCTTGACTAAAATCGCCTTAGACCCCAAATGTCAGGGTTTGGAAACCAGGCATCACTGGATCAGTACTGACTAAAACATAGGTGTTGCATTTGTTGCCATTTTATACTCTATAGAGTGATTTAAATTTAGTCTAATCAAGTAAATAAAAGATCTTGTATAAAATTTTACTTTGTTGTCCTCAAACGGAAAATATTTGTCTTTAAATGAATTGTCTTTCCTATATTAAAAAAAGCTGTTTGTTATTTTGTCTTCTCAGGAATGGCTACATAGATTCACAGAATATTTTCTGTTGGAAAAGACCTCTAAGATTATGGCATTCAATCATTAACCCAGCAGTTAAAATTGCACCACCACTAAATATTATCCTTAAGTGTCACATGTACACATCTTGTAAATAGCATCAGGGGTGGTGACTCAACCGCTCCCCTGGGCAGCTTGTTCCAATATGCTTGACAGCCCTTTCAGTTGCTAAAGCTGTGATAATGAGGACTTCACTACTCAGCTTCTTCTCTCTCACTTGAACAGGCAAATAGCTGCAGAAGCCATTGCCACGGACTTGATCAGGGCAACCAGCTGGGTCTACCTGTGTAAACAGTCATGCTCAGTCCCCTTGACCTCATGGACGTGTTGTGTCACGCTCCTGTGTGTCTTCTGTCATGGGGACCCTGTAGGGAAGACTTTCTATTTCACAGAATCACAGAACACGCTGAGTTGGAAGGGATCCACAAGGACCATCGACTCCCACTTCTGGCCCTGCGCAGGACCATCCCCAAGAATCATATCATGCTCCCGAGAGTATTCTCCAAACTTGAACTCTGGCATGTTTCCTACTGTGTGTCCTTACAAATCATGATTTTTCTTCTCCCTGATATTCATCAATATATACAAAGGAAATCACATCTTGGTCTTCTGTAAATGAAAGCCACTCTGAGGGAGTATATATTAGAACATACTGGCACAGCTTGAGTGCCCGAACCAGTGTTCTGTCTATATGCTACGTTGCTTTGATAAATACATATAAAACTTATTTTCAGATGGAAAATTATAAACACTACTGATTCTTAGATATATGTGACTATGAATAGTAACGTCCAAGCTGGGCCAGACAGTGAGTGCCAGGTGGGCAGAAGTGCCACGCTGGTGCTGGGGGAATCTACGAATGTGCACCTGCTTTTGAACAGAGAGAGTGCTGTGTGCTGCGCTAGTGGCCTTCTGCCTCTGCCAGCCCGAGGGGAGGAGGGGACATGGCTGTCTGTGAGTCCTGTGCATGGCCGTCTGTGTGCATGTCCATGTCTCTGTGTGTCTCTGCGATGTTGCTCAGTTGCTCTACTGATTTAATTTTCAAATGGGAAGGCAGCAGCTGGAACCCTTAGCCTGAGCAGAGCCCCACATCTCCAAAGTAGACTTCAGCAGAGAGGGACAAAGGATATCCAGGCTGGAGCTGCTAGAAACAATGCACACTTGTAACATCCCTCAATAGTGACAATCTGCTAATTTAGTTTGATTCCTCCACCAACATGCAAGATAGCTGTAATCAGGCCAATGGATGGAACTTAAACATATGAATAATTTTTCTTATCTGCTAATTATGGCACCTTTTAACTAGAGAATTGAAAAGTATTGCATCTGGGGAGGAGCCACCCCTTGTACCAATAAAGACTGGGTATCAGCAGGCTGAAAAACAGCGGCCATGGGTAACTCCCAAAACCTGGCAAATATTGAATTGCAATAGTAGTCAATAGGTTAGTTTCTTCATTTTCAGAAGGGTAAGTTGAATTTTTCATTTCCTTGCCTGGACAAGTTTTGATGCAGATGGTTTCAAAAATCTTGCTGGGCCTGAGAGCCCAGCAACATTCATTTTCTTCCATTTTGGGAATTTCCTTATTTTTCGGGGGTTGTTGTGTGCAGCGTATTATAAGCATTACTGAAAATGTATCATGCTGTTTTTCCTTCTTTTATGTCTTAAATGGTAAAGGTGTGGAGGAAGGTGTGGAAGAAGGGGCAATTCTTGTTTACAAAGCCCTTTTAAATATACAGAAAAGTAACCTGGACTCTTAGTGATTTAGTGGTCTTTTGGCTGGGTCTAGCTTCATGTAATGTGCAATAGATATTTTGCCAAAAACATTTTACGGGTTTTGCAAACAGTTTCTTCCTTCCAAATGCTGATTTTAACAGTCTACAATGTTTTATAACTTCCATTCTATTCATATGGCTTGTTTTTAGCCTAGCAACAGAAATCTTGATGATTTTGATTGCTTCTAGAACATTTTATGAATTCAGAAGTGATGTTTCAGCAGTTTTGGACTAAAAGTCACCATTTCCTGATGAGCTGCAGGTTCATATAACTCGAAATAATGATGAGTGAATTTCATGCATACCCTTACTATCAATAGATAATTTAGAAAGTAATTCATTTTGCATTCATATTGTCTTGTTCCAGCCATTAATGGCTGTTTCTTAATGGCTGACAAATCTAGTGGATTAAATATTCAGGATAAAATTCTCTATTCCACTTTAAAAACATATTTATACTTAACTTAGATCATTTTTGTAACTCGCAGAATAAGATGCATACTCCCCTTCAACAGCATTTGAGACTTAACAGTAAAAACTGTTGACCAGGAATGAAATGAAATTATGCAATAAACATTGCACAAAGCACAACTGTGCCAAAACCATTTTAATAGATTATGAAAGGAAGTAATTTAAATGTGTAGTTGATTTACAGGCGGAAAGATGCCTTCACATTGACAGAATTTCTGGCAATTCAACTTTTTTTTGGCAGACCTTCAACTTTTCATTACACAGAGGAAGGAAGAACTATCTGTTTCAGTTATGTGTGGTTAGTACATTTATACACCCTAGGCTGAGGCCCTGTTTGCACTACTCTCGCAACACAACATTTGTCTAAATTGCCTCAAATAGGAAGATAAGTGTTCCTTACTTTACACTTTACTTGGGAAGGGCAAAACAGCCTCCCAGGAACCCTAACGAGTCAAAGCTGTAACAGCCTTCGATCTACTCCGAATTGTAAAGAGATCCTTAATTAACTCTATAAACGAGAATGCAGAAAGGAACTTGGAATTAATTTGGTTGTTTCTTTTCCTCAGTTGTACTTTGCAAATTATTGTTAGATCTCTTTTAAAAAGATTCATTGGCTGCAGCTCTCTACAGTAATTCCCTACATTTGTTCTTTGGATCCGCTAGGAAAAAAGCCGCCCCAGATCTTCACTTTTTATTCCAACCTTGCTTTTTCCCTTTTTTCTTTCTTTTTTCTTTTCTTTTACCTTTTTTTTTTTTAATTTATTTTTTTTATCTTTAGTTCCATCAGTTCTTGGAGAAGCCTCATAAAATTTATCTTAAGGATACAATTATAAATGTTTCTCCATCTTATTTCATTTTCACTGTCTACCCAGTTCTTCTGTTGCCCAGAATGAATCAGGGTTTTACTACAGGGTTCCAGATTGTGGGTTAACTTGCCCAAAATTGTAGAGCTAGTCAGCTCTAAAAATGTGAAGTGATTTGTTTAGTAGCATCTCTTTACTGTTATAAGATACAGATTTATCTAGATTTCAATTTAGTAGACTTTGACTAATAGCAATGGAATGTGGCTTGAAAATCTACAAATTAGCACCCATTTATCTAATTTTGTTAGTGGAAGAAAATATAGCAAATCAACATGATACTGAGCCTACATTAATTAGTGCTGTTGAGAGATGTGGTTATTAGCTCAGCTAAAAACAGAATTAACACTGACATATACCTTTTGGGATCTGAGCATACATCTCCGCATGATACTGTGCAAACCTGAGGATGTATGCCAATTCATCAATTTTCTAGGAACTCCATTGTCCTCCAGGCACAGCCAGAGTATATGTAGGACAACCCATGACTTATACTTCTGAAAATCTACTCAAAGATTTGAAGGTAAACCACAAACAGAACTGAAACTGAGGATGGAATAAATTCAAGAGCAAAAAAACCTATGCATGTTTATAGACAGATTATGCACACAGAATTTATACAGTAGTTGTACAAAGAAGTGAAAGGAATTAAATGAACAATACATAACTATCATACTCTGTGTACATTTCTAAGATGCTTTCATTGAGAAAAATTCCTGTCTGTACAAAATCACTCATGCCTCAGGGAAAAAGACCAATATATTTCCAGGTGAAATGAGAAATTCTCTCTTTTTCTGTTTCACAACAAATGATTGATTTAGAAAAATAAGTTAGTCATACTTACCTCAAGCACTGAACGTACTGAGAACAATTAAACTTTTTGTTAAATAAACTCAAAGCTCTCAAACTTTTGGCACAAACACTTCTTACCCATGCTGTAGAAAGAAGAGAATGCACACAGTTTATGCGCAGTTTTAAGATCAAGTCTACTATTTGCAAATGTATTGAGACAGGCTAAACTTTGGAAAATCGATTTTGTGATACAAGTAGAAAAAAGGAAATGGAATGAGATTTGTTTCTTTCCTAAAAAACCTGATGCTTCTGGTGTGAAAATCAATTCTGTGACGCAAGTAGAAAAAAGGAAATGGAGTGAGATTTGCTTTTTTCCTGAAAATCTTGACATCTCTGGTATGGCTCTAGTGCATCAAAGGACATGTGACGAAACTAATATTTTGAACATACATTTAAGAATGAAAGACAGAAATTTGGAGCCCTTTTAAAGTGATATGTGAGAAAATTCTCAGCAAGGATCACATGTTCATATGCATACAAATAGCTTACAACAAGCACAACAAGTTTGTCTTGGTAAAGTTGGGGTTTGGGGTTTTTTTCTGCTTAAAAATTTTACCATAGGCAAAACAGCACAAAATGTAAGGCATTCTCCACAAACCAAGAAAATGCTTAGTTTTTCTTTGGCTTTGTTTTGCTTTGTTTCCAAGAAGAATTATAAAGAAAGCAAGCATTCAACTCTGGGGCAACGTGAAGAATTTTTGTCTTACTAAATTAGAGAAAGACTGAATGCCACCTGTGTGATTCTGTAATTATACCTGAACAGCAGGAAAATCTGCTACTACTCATTGAACCTTGCTGCTGAGGGAAGTTGAATAGATCATTCATTCCATGGTTAAGGAGAGTAGTCTCAAATCTGTGTACCACATGTAAAATTAGTTCTGACCTTGTCAGCCTCAAGCATGTCCTGCAGATATGGATCATTAAATTCAATCCTTAACACGCCAGGCAAAAAAGCTAAAAAAATTGGGGGTTCCTTATATTTCATTCCATGATCTCTTACTAAAATGACATATTGGCTTTGATTTTCCAAATGGAACCATCATTTATATCCTTGATGTATGAAAGCTGTGACTGGATCTTTCTGAGGAAGATAACTTTCTCAAAACAAAGGATAACCAGTTAATCTGGCCCATGCTGAATCTTTATCTTCATGGCAGCTCATGCAAGGAGACAAACTTACAAGAGACTGGTACGGTGCTATAAGTCAGTCCCTGAAGCATTCCCTCCTGTGCACCTAGATTTTTCATTTCATGCTAACAGTGTGTCAAGTGAGTGCTTCCCAACTCTGCTATATCTTCTTTCATATATTGGGACCACTTATTTGCAAAGAGGTGAGTGGGCCTGTACAGGCTGCTGAATAATAACAAAGAAGCAAATTTGAGCACATGATTTACACCTAATTGTTCATGGTGTTCACAGTTCACTCTTTCTCTGCAGTGATTCCAAACAGCAATATTCAAGACTGTAAAAGAGCTTTCCAACCCTCAGTAGTTATGAGTAACTCATGATATTTGGGATTTTGCGAAAGGCTCGATCTTTGTTTACACCCAAGGCAAGGCAGGAAAAACTATCCCTAACCTCTGTTTCGGTCATGAAAACTGAGCCACTGGTTGGAGTTAGCTGTGTGGGCCCTGATCCCTGCTGAAAAACAGGTGCTTTCAAAAGAGGAGTCCTCCAAGAGAGAGGCTCTTACTACCTTGAGATAGGCACCTATAATGTTCAGGATAAACAACTGTCTGAAGCAGCCACTCTATCCTTTCAAACTGTAAAGAGAAATTAGATTTGAGCAAGATAACAGTTCAAAATTTACATGTATCCTACCAAAGAGGATTTAAGGAGATACACTGACCCAAAGCCATGCAAATATCAAATACCTCCAGCGTAACTCAAAATACAGTATTGTCCAAATAATTGGTAAAAAATTACTCCTATGGCCTCAGTGACTAACGACAGAAAAAGGTCCAACAGAAGGGTGTAGAAAAGAAGCTAATTTTTCTGCTTCTCTCCTGCTCTCTGTTACACAGTCTTAGTACAATTTCTCCAGATACACATTTCACTAGGCCAATGTCTTTCAGTTTCACCATGCTAAGCCAAGATATTTTTTCATTTTTTTCTGAAAAAATACTGAAACTCTGGCAGTTGACCTCTTTGGCATATCCTCCTGTACAAACACACTTTACAGTCTGCTATAGGCACCTAAATCCATTTGCTCCAACAGTTCAAGCCCACATGTTCCAGAACTATAATATTTCTCATCAGCTCACATTCACACATGTACACACAAAGAGGATGGGGAAAGAATTTAAAATTCCAGCCTGGCATTTTCATTAATAACTAGATAACTCCCCTACAGTATTACACTCTTACCATGCACAAGTTCAGAGGAGCAATTTTAATATGTTTGGGGACCCATTATGGACAGCCCCTGATGACAGAGAATCAAAGTCACAGCTCCCTCTACGTCCTGAGAATGGGAGATTTTGTGACATCATCAGTATTTTTTGAAGATCTAAGCTAGGAATCTCAGTAGTAAACTGCGTCTTTAGTTGTATTACCTAGCCAATCTCACCGTCCATGGATTTGTTGCTGAGAGAAAATGTGGTCAGTCTCTTTTCTGGCAGAGGCGGGAGGTTCACATTGGCTTCTTCATGTTGATTTGTCTGTGTCAAACTAACTCGATGCTACTCTACGATGTGAAATGTTTGTCTTTATTTTGCAAGTCATATCTGGATGTTTTAATTTTTTTCACTAATAAGGGAACAGAATTTCTATT
>VZTG01007409.1:1442209-1528245 GCA_013397845.1 Melanocharis versteri | reverse complement strand
TTGTAAAAGGTAGATTCTACAGCATTTAAAAAAATCTATCAGTTCAAGTGAAGAAATATTTCTAAAGTTGAGATTATTAAACAGTCTTGGTTGATAATTATTACCATAGACAACTGAAAAAACAGTTAGGTAACATTTGAAAAATGAGAGGGTCAATTTTAACAAGTACTACATGCAATTTAAAATTTGAAAAATACTGTATTTGGCTCTGCGTCAGTAGGGCTGGAAGGATAATTTTATCATAAGTTTCTACCCTCCTGATGAGAGCACATTGATTTATTCTATCATAAATCAAAACTCCTGCTGGGCTATGAATGAAAGACTTGTAAGGTTTTGGCCTTTAAAAGTGGTCAGGAGCGTAAAGGAAAGAACATGAGAGTTTGTATTAAGGGAGGTAGAGAATCACAGTGGCCAATAAATACATAGAGCAAAACTAACTACAAGCATAAGAGGGCACAACCAAGTAAAATTGTATTCATTTATGCCAGCATTCCATCTTACCCTTCAACATGAAGCTGAAGAGAAAAGCCTGGCTCACCCACTTCAGTCACATAATATCACAGATAATGGTATCAGATGATAGTCTCTCATAAGGAATTATCAAGACATCTCCAACACATGAATGTGTAGAAGTGTTGACCTTGAGACTGTAAAACCCTTGATCCATAAACTGTTCCTCTTGAGAATTTAGTATACCTGAGAAGGCATCCAACAATATTTAAATGTACGAATATTTTATTACAAGGTATAAGTAAGATAATATGACAAAGATAAGAACAATGCCTTTAAAATTAATACGCCTTTGCCCATATTTTAAAAGAGAAGCATTAACCTTTTCAACAGCACATTGGTTAACCTTTACTCTCATCTATGACTTTATAGCCCTAAATTATTGTCATCTGTTTAATAATTTTATCTCGTTCCTCCATCCTTAGATTCAAGGAAGGCCCAAATATAGAACAGGAGGTTGAAATCCTCTGTTACACAGAGGGAATATCAGACATAGATTAGGTCATTTTCATCACAAGGAACTTGTAATTTAGCTGAGAATTACTACGGTTGATCACCCCCTTGTGTCTTCCAGGTTTGACACTGCTTCAAGTGGAGGTGTAACATTCTTACTCTGCCCATCCACTTGGATTTTCAAAACATTTTTAGGAAAACATATTTTTTCCATGCCAGAAGCACAATCAGATGTTTATTTTTTCTCCCAACACTAATGCTTATAATCTTTAATGAAAAGTAAAGTGTATGGGGGTTTGTTTGGGGTTTTTTTGGTTGGCTGGTTATTTTTGTTCCAGCAGTCTTGTTTAATTAACACAGAGAGTGCCAGAGTTTAGAGCTGACTGGCAATTTTCAGATTAAAAAGTTGACTTACGCAAACAACGGCAAAAACTGCATGTATTCTTAGGAGTTCATTATGGAATTTTCACTTGCAATGAGATATAGAGACCACTGTTGGAGAACATAGTAAAAAGAATTATGAAAAACTGTGTACAATAAAGAGGAATTTAAACAAGGACTGATGAGGAGAAGGGTGGAGATCTGAGGGGAAAAAAAGGATCAGGAAGGTAGACCTTAGCATATGAAAGGAGAATAAAATGAGGAATGTTTGTTTAATCTAGAAAAATAAAAACTGAGAGGGTGTATGGGTTGTTTTCTATATATAAATAAAGGGTAAAATGGAGATAGAGAAGAAACTGAACTTTAACCAAAGGTTCAAGATCAGGTTTGGCTCATATAGGTCCTGGAGCAATTTTGAGAGGGAGTTTGACTAAATACGATCAAAATGTGTTCCTAAATAGATTTAATTTTCAAGATGGCATTGCTGCTTGAGCTTGAAATTGATGATGTACAGAGGTCCCATTTAGCATAAAATAATTTAGGTTTTTGTTTAGGATGGGTTACCTGCTGACATCAGTCTCTATGACCCAGTAAGTGCCTTCCTGACAATGGTGCTAATAAAACATTTCAATTTCTACTTAATTTTCATTGGGACAGTCTTCCCGCCTCCAAATGGAGCTGACAATAACCATCTAGACAGCTTTTCTTAAAATTTGTGAGAATTCTGCCTCAAGCTGTTATTTTGTCATTCTCTAACATTTTAGGTCTGTGTCCTAACTCACTGTACCCTCAGGATTCACTTATTGCCAGTGATGAGGTCCATACCAAGGCACAAGCATGACCTGCTGTGCCTATAAAGTTAATATCTTAATTGTCCAGAGTGAAAGACCTAGCAGAGCATCTCTTTATTCCCTCTCCGCTGACGTTTTGATCACGACCTATGTGCCATTTCAACCTACTCTACCTGTAGGTACAGGACTTCAAAATCAAAGGTTTTCATGGGATTGAAAGACGACCCCAGAAGATCTTAATTTTGCTAACAGACTCTATTCCATGAGGTGACATCATTCTCTATCATGTTATTGTAGCCATGCTTTGGCAAATTACTGTTATTCAGGCAGAGATAAGGAGATACGGATTCAAACCTACAATGCAATCTGTACTAAAAGTTAAGTGAACCCCTTGCAAGCTCAGCCACTATAAATAAAATGTTTCAACTTGTACCATTTATTATTCTCATCTTGAATTATATTTTAAAGGGCTAAAAACAACTCATTTATAATTTTATCTCTAACATTAACAATCTTCATTTTGTTATAGATACATCCTTCCCCAAATGCTTCAAAATAATTATCTCAATTAGATGGTTCCAGTAGAATTTTTTTCTGTCAGTATTTTTTTTCCCCATTATCACTCTGATTCAGTTATTGAGATTCTGCTTATGATGCATAACAAGGGCAATTGAAGGGTCAGAGACAAAATGAAGGATCCAGAGACAAATATATACTCTAAATGTACTTTTCAGGTTCTGCATTTCTCATTCTGGTAGACAATTTCAGAAGAGAATTCAGAACTCATTAAAGTTTCCCTTGAGACATTCAAGTGTTATAACAGGAAATTCTGTGTTTCAATCAAGGAGCTGTATGAAATCATACAATGGGAATGTGAAACTCAAAGAATTATTCTAAATACCATATCCACTCTCCAAAACCTAGGCAAATCACCACTGCAGGTTTTATTCAAAATTATTTACAAAATTAATTTTTACTCAAAATTTACTCTGAGTGTAATCGTCTGAAAGCATTCCTTGAAAGAGTGTCGCAGTGTCGGACACGGCCCGGGGAGGAAGGAGAGAACCGAACTCAGGAGTGACTAGATAGAAATGCCCCTCTTTATTTACACACAGTAGAGTTTTATACTCGGAATTACAGGAAAGGCCATTGGATCTTAGCTAACCACACACCAGGGCTATTGGCTAGATCCAGAACACACACGTTTGCTAAAGAGACCTTGGTCCTACAATAACAGTGTCCAAAAACATCTCACAGGTGCATGATAGGCAAGTTATTTACAAAAGCCGACTAGCTGTTTTGCAGCTAGTTCCGTGAGAAAGTAGGAACACTCACGGACACAGGCAGATACTGAGAAATCTCTCTGCCACCAAGCTTTCAGCATCCATAAAAGAGCGACTAGGGCCTCATTCTTTTTAGTAAAAATGCTAAGGAGGATAATGATAATTGTAAAACTGATGAAGACTTTCACTCAAAGAGTAAGCTTTAGTTTCTTTCTCTGTCTCAAGAATATCATTTCATGTTTCTTCCTTTCCAGGTGACTCTGCAATGCAGTACTTATCACTCTGAAACATTTCAGGAATCCTAGATTTCCACTGCCTCCTCCTAAACATTAACTTTTCTCACTTAATAGATTTTTTTTTACAAGGGTTATAGAGGACACATTAGATTATCCTTTACCAGATGAGTGAACAAACCACAAACGTCTTCTACCATACACTACACATTAGGCCAAAGAAAAAGAGAAAAGCTAAAAAATGGAATCCATCTGGCACAGATATGCCTTAATCACACACCAGACGTTATACTAAGGACTTGACTCAGGCACACTTCGGTTCTCAGTCCCATTTGAATCATCCTCATGTATTTTAGATTTTGAAATTAAGTTCGTAGACATGGTACAGGATGGGTGGGAAACCTGGGCCTTCCACAGAGTAGCTGGAGGCCAGGCCAGATATTATAGGATTGCTCAAATGGCACTGGAACTACACGTAAAGGCAACTGAATCAAGATCTGAGTCTCATTTTCGGAAATTGCTTTACCTTCAATATACTGCAATCCAAGAAAATGACAGGCACCCAGTCACTGCTTCCAGCCTTGAGATGGGGAACCTTAAACGCCCACCATCTCCTCATCTGAGACAGGTGATGAAGAGATTAGGGACAAAATTAGATGGAAGAAGTAGGAACTGAGACAGAGTGATGGGCTTGAAGAGTTTATAGAGGGGAAGAGCATTCAGAGAAAGAAAGCAGAGTCCACTATCGCTCACGACAACAAAATACACAAAGAATTTTCTCTTCAGGGAGGTCAAAGTCACCACATAAATTCGTAAGGACAGACAGCATCAGATCGCATGTTGATAGCAGCAGCACAGCTGCTCCCATTCACATGTGTCTGACAATATAGCCCTGGAAGGTACCAGTGAAACAGCTGCCATCTGTTTAGTCACTCACTGTTCTTTTTTCTTTCTTTGTAATCTCATTAAGTTATTCTCAAAATGATTTTTTTTTCCAGCTTGGGATGTTCAACATTTATATTCAAATCACTATAGGCACTTCTGCTTTTTCTAGAGACAGCAGGAATGTTCCTTGAGGCTCTAGAAGCAGTTTTAGGAGGAATTTTTTGAGTTTGCACATAGGAGAAACACACAGCATGTATGCCACTCTTGGGATAAGAGACACAGGAAAAAAAGATAAAAAAGAGTGTCTGAAAAACACATTGCTCTCTGTCAACATGCAATCCATTTTGCAAAGCACAGTTCTCTAGATACTCAGTTTTCTAAAAAAAATTGGGTGTATTTCCTTTTTTTATGTTTTTTAAATTTTTTTTTGTAAGTTACATTAATTGAATAATACGCACAATTGTTGACTTCTTCTTCTTCTTCTTAATTCAGTAGGAATAACTGACAAGCATTACTCACCAGTGAAGGATGGAACTGAAAATGGGACTGAAAATCTCATGGACACTCAGCAATTCAGATCCCAATTATCGGAAGATTGGTGCATTGATAGTAGAAGCAGACCTTAGAGGAGGTAGTACTGTCACATTAACAACATTCCAGCTGTCTCTAAAAGCAAAAACGTTAGAAGTACAAGCATTGCCAACAAGTCAGCATTAACAGACATTAGACAACAACATTTTGCTCTCTCTTCTACATTTAAATTATGTGCAACATTCAAATTCATTGTCCTTTAAGGATCTGGATAACTCTATCTATGTATCATTTTCAATTCTTTTTTGTCTTTTCCAAAGCTGTAAATTTCCTTCTTTCTCAACCTGGAAGTACTTTTCGGTCAAATGATTTTCTGTTTCCTTCTCCTTCTTTTGTATTTGGATAATCTTACTTTCAGTCTGCCTCCTCGATTTACAAGTTTCTTCATCTTCTGTATTTCAGACAGCTTCCACTCCACACTCAGCTGCCTCCATTGTACATGCATATTGAGGGCATCAAATACTTTCACAGCAAAAGGCCACCAGGTACAATTGACTGTCCATCACCTGTGGGCAGTGCATTCATTTTGCATAAAAATAACCTGCTACAGTGACATGGTGCATGAACAAAGATTCATTGCCCCCAAGGTTAGCTCAGTACATGTCTGCCTGGTTTTGGACACTGAGCTCAAAAGTCCTGCCAGTCTTGAGCTGGCTCCCCACAGAGTCATTCTTGCTTGTCTGTGACAATACCTCTCAAACAGACATTGCACTGCGTATGTCATCCAAGATCTCACATCCCCACACTCTGGAAAATGAGTAGGATGGTGTGCTGTTTTGATGCTCTATACATATCTAGCCATATCTTATCTAGAAAGGCATGTGTAATATACGGGGTGAATGTTTTCCTAAATTTGCATTGAGATGGAAACAGATCAAATTTTTTTGTAGGTATTTTCCACTGCAGCAGACTGAAATCAAGAACTGAAAAGGGGGAATAGAGTTAGATACTTTGAGAAGATTTACACTTTTCTCATGTAAAATCAAAAAGAATATTTAAAATCAAAGTTTTCTGGCATATTTTGTATTTTGCTATCAAAACACAAAGACAGTATTCTAACTGCAAGGAGTGAATCACTCCCAAAATATTTTGCTCTGTTCACATCTTTAAGGTACAATTTAGCTTGAGACTTTTCTTATGGAAATATATTCATTTTGAAACATGCTGTCATGAAATATGACTGTGTTGTAGCTCTGAGATTAGGATCTGTTAATTCCTGAAGATCCAAAAAATCATCATGACAGATTTATAACACTGAAACTCTGAAGGAAATTTATTGAACATACTTAAACAGATTTTGAATTACCTGCTACCTAATTAGAAATGGCTCCAAAGCTAGCCACTGTAAAAGACTTCTCAGTAAATTGTTTTCAAACCCTAGGGCAGGTTGTAGTCATTATGTTTTCTTTACACTCTGCACAAGATGGTCTTTGTTTAGTAGCCTGCATATTACATGTATCCTTTCACGTTTTCCCAATGTTTCTATTTATTTATTTAATTTTTTAATCCAGTGCTATTCCATTGTTGGATCATGTGGACAATTTTAGAATGGTTGCTACCTCTGTCTTTACTGACCTGTGTCTAAAAAGCTGGTATTTCATCTTCTCCGGGGAAAAAAACCAAAACCAAACAAAACACACAAACAAGCAAGGAAACAAGCAAAAACAATCCCCTTCCATTGCCCCAAAAAATAGAGAAAGAAATACAAGAAACAAGACAAAGAGACAGTTGGGGAGAGAAAGGGAGGAGGATGAGTAAAAGATCAAGCACAAGAAGAGAAAGACAAATACAAATCTACAAATTCATAGACCAGGAGACTGTATCAAAAAGGAAAAAATGTACAGAAGATTTAAAGTTTAATATATATGTATATGACTTCTGACATTCCTGAAACTGTTTAGTAAGCTTACATCTGTTTAAATTTTAGTAAGTGTTTAAGCATTTGAAAGACTAATTCATGTGCAAAAGAAGTGTGCAAAGCAGCCAGCAAATTCTTTTGCTAAATAACCACTTTCTGGAATGGTAAAAGGGTAACACACTGTGTGCTGATGCCCTCTCATCTGCAGTTGTCTTTTAGTAAGTTCCAGACGTGAAAAAGATGAGAATCTGACTGGATATGAACAGAAGGTTGCCTTTTTCTTTTCTAGTTAGCACCACATATGTTGACCAAGTCAGAATACAGACTTTACTCTTTTGGTGAATTCCTTTATCCCATGACACTTGTTCCTAATCTTTTCCCCACTCTGTCTTAAGCTTTCTTAGAAAGTTTTCACTTGCACTCATGTGTACTCACATTAGAATCACTGCTGGAGAGAGGCATAATTGTTCAGATCCAACCTGCACTTGAACCAAAACCATCTAAAACTGCTTCATTTCTTTGAATGTCATTCCAAGTGAAGTTCAACATTGTTCAGTCTTAAATTTGGGTGCAATTCTCACCCTAGAATCCTCACTCTTTGGGTGCAATCCTCACATTTTAATAACTGTTAGATATTTTTTACCTCGTTCCAGTAATATGCAAAGCTGTTTAGGAATAAAAACATGTTTTAATTATGTCTGTAAAACCTTAGCATGATGATCTGCTATTGGCTCTACTGGTTCGTATCAAACATGAGCCTTGCCAGGTAAATTAGAAAAGTCATCTTTAGAATAATTCCTTAAAATATAATATATAGTCCTTAAAATCAAACTATTTGTGCTTCTTATCACTGATACCTCATGGATATATTCCTTTTTCATACAAGTTTTCCAGTTATTTCCAAGCACATCTGAAGCAAATGCTGCATCTTTATTAAAAAGCCTTAATTATCACTGAAAGAGATTTAAAGTACAGCTAAGCATGAGGGAACAGAAAGGAAATATGTGCGTCTTGCAGCCACAACTATGAAAAAAGTTTGCAAATCTGTGACATCATAAACTACTAATTATTTCCACACTTAGGAAAGTATTAGAATTTATTAGGGTCTTTCCAAGATATGGAAAATACTCCACAAATGAGGCAACTGTAATTCAGGAGAGGTGGAGTCAAAAATGAATTATTAAGGTCATTTCTTCAAGAATGAATATAAATATTTTCCACACTTCACTACACCAGCCACAGTATATGCATGAATATACATCTTAAATGCTGGCATTCATGGGGGCTGTGCATACGTAATAGCTATCCTATCTATTTTAGGAATTTTGAAGGCACATGTTGCTTTGGCATCTACATTTCATATTTATGTAAGTTTAAGGGCTAAAAGAAACTTAATATATGTCTTCCATCTTTGCTAACATAGAAAACTGAAAACTGTATGCAAAGACTTTGCCATGACAAATTGATGTTGGTATACTCTGAATGTTTATATTATTAAAGATAAATGCCATAGAGAAATGGGTGGACCTGGAGCATTCCACAATGTTCTTATGTTTGCACTAAGAATCAAGCTAATTAATGTTTTATGAGCCTTGATCTTGACCTTAAGGTTTTACAGAACTGGATAAATACCACAATACCAGAATATTTCTTTTTAGGACTTGTCACCCAAAATAAAAGGACTAGTAATAGTGCCAGAAAAGCATACAGCTGCAGTGTCTTTACTGTGATTACTATTTCCTTTTTCATCTATAGCTGTGTTGGTTGGCCTGGTTACAAGTCCCAGCCTGTGCTGTTGCTTCTTGCCATTTCCCCCCTGTCCTGCCTTTCCCCAACAGGCAGGCAAACTCAGTTTGACTGTTCGTGGTCAGGCAAAATTACATGTTCAGAGGAAGTGGCTCATTGGACAGAACTCAACAGCAGAAGCGCACAGATGAGGGCAATGGTGGTATCTTTAGCCACACAGTTTGATCCAAAAGAAGATACATAAAAAGACCTTACTGTCTTTCCTCCTTTATCTGCTTTCAGTTGATAAGATTGTTTCATTTAGACTTCTTCAGACCAGACCATATTATTCATACACAGCAGTCAGTACAAATAGGTTTTCTGAAGTAGCAAATATTGGTCAAATGGCAGAGGATTGCCTCTTAAAAATCTATTTCCCTGATGAACAGTCATCCCAAAGTCTTGAAGAAAGCATGTTTAAACACAGAGATCCACTTGCTTAGAGCTCAAGTTAAATATCCAAACTCATTAATCATGTCTGTACATGTCACATAGGTTAGCTATGCCCCAGACCATCCATTTGCACCCAGCTCAACTGGGAGAGGACAACCTGTCTCCATACAAACCAACTCTCTTCCTCCCACACAGGGGATCCTTATCAAAGGTGTCTGCAGATAATGGTCTCTATCACTCCTGAGCCATGATCAGGCATTTTTCTGGGACATGTTCATTCAGCTCAGGCTGATATTATGTCTGGTGACAGTACCAGCAACTGAAGAGTACAGGAATTTTATTTTCTTCCTTCCATCCACCAAGCCCAAAAAAATAGAAGTGTTTTCCTAAAAGAGACAAAAAACCAGAAAATAAGTTCATGCGGTGCCTAAACTGGGAGTCAAGTGTATGTCCCAGTATGCTGTCCCAGCACATCCCAGTCTGCTTGCCCAGTCATGGCAACCCAGTGCCGACTGTTTTTCCTCCCGCAGAGCCTGATGGCTTTCTCCTGTGCACACACAGCCATTTAATCCCCCTAACAGGAAAGATATTCTCAGAGGAGCAGGAAAAATGGACAAAAATTAAGGATTAGAACTAGGAAATTTGAAAACAAACAGAAAAATAAGTCTTTGACTAAAGGAAGGAAGCAAAATTTGGCAAGGGGTGAAACCCAGAATGCATTTTTACGTTTTTTCTTTTCCTCCTCTAAAAATCGAAACCCATCAGCCTTGTACAAGCCATGAACCTGTACTAATAGCAGCTTTGTGGATTTTCCAGACAATCGGGCAGCAGAAAGTCACCTGATCCATCTGTGAGACCTGGTGAGAACCAGCAAATATAATAGGTTGCGAAACACCTGAAACTGCTGGCATTGCAAACACTTCCTGCCTAATTCTGTTGGACAACAGACACAAAGCCGACCCTGTAATTACATCCCACCCCAATCTACATTTGCAGTCATGTAATTAATACTTCCTCTGTAAAGCAATGGAATAATTTAGAGAGCGGATTTTCAACCTTAGTCTGGGAAAACTGAGAGAGTGCGAGCTCTGCTCGGGCATTTTAGCTACAGGGAAATGCTTTGCTTGTTCCATTTGCTCACAGAAACTGTAATTAGATGCTCAGAGCTCTCTTTGTGCTAGGGCAGAAGAAAATGATACTTCCTTCCTGTTTAAAAGCCACAGGCAAGAGCGGGTGAGAGGAGCTTTTACTTATTCAGGGGACTTTATGAGAGTGATAAATGTAGATGGCCCTGCAGACTCAGCCAGCTGAGAAAGTGTTGTGTTATCCCACACAGGGAAACATTTAGCTTGTTGTCGTGTAGTTAAAATGCTTCTTCTCATAAATCATTGTGGTTTTACAGTAGGCATAACAAAATCTCATATAGTTACTATACAGAAAACAAACACTTTTCTGTTTCTTATCATACTACCCCCACGATAAACTTTCACAGAGTTGATTTTTTTTATTTGCTCCAGATTTCCCTGTCTCCTAGTATATTGCGTACAGAAAGGGAAAAATCATGATAGTGAGGCTTCTAGGATGCTTCAAAAAGAAAAACTAAACAGAAAGAAGTGCAAAAGTCAGGAGTATGGAATTGAAGAATAAGGTAAGGATTCTCAGGATCATAATTTTAGGCTTGGGTATTACAATTCTACCTCATTCCCACTTTAGTTGGAGGGTATCAGGCCCAAGAATATGTCCTAGGAAATAATGACTTACAGATAGTCTTTTCTACATCCACACTGTAGTGAAGTAGCAGTTGCTTTAGCACACTGGTTACCTGCTCAAGCAAGTGCCTGCTCAATGTGGGAGAAAACTGGATTATAGTCAGAACTTCATAGTTCAGACAAAACAGCAACAACCAATACAGAAAAAAAACCAAACAAATAAACAAACCAACCAACAAAAAATAACCCCTCAGATCAAACTTTAAATATATAGAGAGTTGTCCCTGGTATGATTCCTTTCCTGTGTTTTATGTGCTTTAGTGACAATATCATCCAGGCAATATGAAGAAGACATGACTGACAGCTGCCTTCTTTGAAGCCTGCCCGCTTTCCATAGGCATACAGGGCATGCATAGCTGGCCTGACTTCAGGCTTTTCAATGAAAGGGCAATGAAAAGCCTCTGAGAGGTCCTTGAAGCTCTCCAGGCTTCAAGTTACTCCTGAAGTAAGGATACAATCTTTGTCTTTTTAAACATATGAAGTTTTCCACATCATAAGTGTTTAAAGGTACAATGCAATACTTCACAGTAACCCATACAGTAGAACTTCAATGGGATTCAGGCATCTAACTCTCCAAAAATCTTTGGGCAAGGTCCCAAGAAGCACTTACTCCAAAACCTAAGTATCCTGTTTTTGCACACACCTAAAGAGGATACATTCTTTGCTGATCCAAACAGTTGAGTGCCTACTCAACTCTAAATTTACAAACAAGGCAGGTCCTTACCAGGGAAAGGACACCGTTCTCTCTGTGTTAAGACCAAAGACAACACTTGTGCAAAGATTTTTACTGATTTTAAAATCTAGGCAGGAAAGGTTCCTACAGTTTTATAATAATTTAGTGATTAAAGCAGTTGCCTAGGAAGTAAAGGGTCTGGATTCGAATCACTTGCCAGCCTGCAGAGACTATATTCTCTACACACTCTACACACAAAGCCATGCAGGAGTCAGGAGAGGAGATGTGATTCACCTGTTCAACTGAAGCCATATTTCTCTATAGACAGCAATAAAAAGATATTTGAGTAAGAGGGGGGTTAGGCAAGAGCCATCTGACCCTGTAGCCTATTTATTAGATCACTTTCTTGCAACTGATTCCTGAAAACAAAGCAAAACACAGAAAAAGGTGTTGAACAACTTGCATTAGACACCTGTTGCCTCACTCAACAACCTAAGTCTGTATTTTCATAACCATAGGAGAAAAAAGGAGACAAAAGCATCCTATTCTTTCAGTTGCATTTGGCTGAAATTCTAAATGTTTTTAGTGATATCATTCATTCCAGATAAATAATTCTACTGTTTTAAAATTACCTTCCTGGCATAAATCTAGTGCCATGCCTTGTAATAATTATTGTATCAGAAGAAACTGCCTACAGGAAATTGGCATTGCTCTACTGTTACATCAAATATCAGTAACCTAGTACCACTGTATTCAGGAGTTTGCTTTTCAAAAAACAGATACAAGACTCTTATTCCATTTCTCCTGCTTGGTAATAAGATATGCTTGAAAAAATATTATTTCTTTATGTACTTCAGCACAAATTTTAAATATGCAGTCACGTAACTAAGTGTTTGTTAAAGTAATAATTAGCACAGGTTTCAGCATCAGTTCAGGATATTAGCATCTGAAATCAGGACACTAATAATCCACCCCAAATGAAAAGTATTCACTTTCAGTCGTCTTAAATTTTGAATGGATTTTTCATGGCAGACTTAGCAATATCACATTCACATCTCTCTTAGTGAGTGCATTTTAATATTTGATTAAAAAATTGTTTGAAACAAAAAATATAACCTGGTTTCAAGCTTTTGCTCAAAATTGTTTGAAAAATATATTTTCAAAAGTTTCAGAGGAGTTTGACTAAGAGTATATTTCAAGGCTGGCTAGAAAAACTTGGTGTCCCAAGCCTCAACAAGACAGGACAGAACATTTGGCTATTACGTCAATGCTTCATCTTTCTTTCCCCTTTCATTGACCCTTCCCTCCCCCTTCCCTTTTCATAATCTCATGCACTGGTTCTGCAATTTTTAACTTTTTTAAGTAACAAACATATGCGATTCACTTCTCAAAAATAATTAAGGACATTTTCTTATCAAAGAATAAATACTGTGAAAGTAAAAACAGCGGAACTGTTACTCTCACATATTTTAAAGGAGAGAATGTGAGGCAAAAACAAAAAAAAATTGCATGATCATTCAACAAGACACTGTAAATTTTGCTTCCTTTATTAATTTAAGATTGTTGGCTTTCATATTTACTTTACTTTACTTACGTATCTTACTTACTTTACTTACATATCATATACAAGCAGCTTAAGGGGGACTTCAGCTAAACAAGGAAACAGGAATTCACAAAATGTTACTCACATCATAGAACACTTTTAATCTTTTGGTGGGGAAAAATATAAATTATACGTGGTTGAACCATCTGATTGTACATTCTCAGAAGTTATTTCCATTTTGATGTCGTAAGTATTAAAATTAATGGGCATATTTTCTTCACTAGCAATATTTAACAATTTCTTCCACAAAGTGTTTTTTGAGTTACAGAACAGCACATGCTGAAAGGGGTTCCTTTCTTCCTCTCTTCTTGCAATGGGGACGTTGCATAATCAGAATAAAATTGATTACTATTGACAGAAAGAATACTTATAAGGGTATGAAACACACATTCTGTCAAGTTCAAAACTGTGTGCTGGAGCCCTTGCTACAGAACAGGGGAGTGAACATATAATGTCTTGATTTCTGTTCCAAACAGCGATACTTTTTTACAAAGGTATGAATTTAGATTAGAATTCTCTAAAACTCTGTCACTAATCTTGTTTCCTTGTACTTATGACATCAGTAAGAGAAAGCCTCTGTTTCTTCCATACTCCCCATTTACATAATTTAAGTTTATATGGAGACATCAAAGAAAGATGGAGAGAGTGCTATGTGGCAGTTAATTTAAAATTAACATGCTATTGAAGGGTAAAATGGAATAATAATTTAATTTGTGTTGTGGACATCAATTTTTTTAAATCACCTAAGGAAAGGATAAGCAACACAGTGAGTACCAGAGACTCACATAGATATTTACCATCCAGTGAACCTCCTGTACAAACAGAGTAATTGCTTATGTGGAAAATAAGTATTAGGAAAGTATCACTAATGCAATTTAGCAGTTGATGGCATAGGGTAATCAGCCAGTTCTCAGCATACTGAAGTTAGAAAAGCACTGACTAAATAATATTTCACAGCATATGTTTGCGCTGGGCCTGTGTGGGACACATGGAGTCTCATCTTTTGTGAGCAGTTTCATCAGCTTTTTCACTCCACTATTACATTGCATAAATCTCTCTGAAACAAGAGAAACTATACTACCCTCAAATCTATTGTAACAGAAGAATATTGCAGAGCAATGATCTATCAAAAAATATCTCCTCCCAGGTCATTCTGTAGAAAGGCATCAGGGACTAACAAGAGCAAGATAAACCAAAGGAAAACTTGGTAGAGTCCTCTTCCTTTGAAATAAATAAAATATTTTGTTTGCATGTCATGGTCACACTGAAGCCCATGGAAATCTGGTAAGAAACCTGGGCCCATGTCTGTAGATCGCTATACTTCTGAGGGAAACCCAACATCTCTCTGATCCGTAGCAAGTGTTTCAAATACACGTGTGCCTCCGGGGCTTGGACCAACCACCATATGGCCTCAGTGACTGACTTTCCCTAACTGTGGTATCAAAAATACGTGATTTCACTGTCAGAATATTTTTTCTTTCATTAGGTTTATTAGAGCTCTATTGCTTCCAGGTTTCAGTTTTTCCATCCCCTAGTGGGTTCGCTACTGGACCCACAGCATTCTTCTAAAGGAAACACTAGATATACTGATTAAATGGGACGATTTTATGTTTTGGTTAATAGTCCAGTAAAAGGTTTGAAGAATCAGGTATTACGAACCACAAGACTCTTAGCTCCTGGTACCTAGTGTAGTGCATTCTTGCCATGACTGCAGCCATCTGACAGGGACCCAGCACTCAGCCCAAAGGAAGTGTTGATGAGGCTGTGAAATCCATCCGAATGGATTTAAGGCCCTGTATACTAGAAAAATCGCTACACTTTAGGATCCTATGAGATGTCTGAAGGTCTTTTTGTCATCTTATATTTGGAACATCTACCGTGTGCCTGAACAAAAGGAGATGACTTCCTGAGAAGCAGCTAACTCTATCCCATACAGAAGATGGGAAATCATTGTGAAAAGGAATGCAGTTCCCAAAGAAAGAAACTTGTTTCCCACAGCAGCCGTGGTCACCACCGCCCCCTTGCCCCTAAGCCATATCTTAGGAGGCAAAATTTTAAGTGCAGACTCTTGAAAGCAACAAGGGCATTTTTTACATAAACTTCTGCAAAAGAATCTGATTTAAATCAACAACCAAAAAAAAAAAAATCTACTTAAGCAGATGATATTAATTAAGGTCTTGCCAGCTTATTTTTCATCTGACATTGTGCATATGATCCTCTTAATGCTTAGAGAAAACATTCCTCTCATCAACTAGTCTCATCCATCTGGCAACTCATCTCTATCATGTTATCTCTCCTGTTCAAATGAACACATTCTGCTATTTACATTAGCAGCCATTTCCTTGCACGGGCACCAACAGCCATGGGCACTGAGAGATCTAACTTGCACTCCCTCTGCTGGTTATCAGATTGGCAGTGTGGCTACAGATCACAAAATAACTGGGGCCAAAAATCTGACTACTACCTGCAAACCAACCCACTGCTACAAGACAGAGGGAATGGCCTCAGTGGTCTCAAAGCAAAGGGCAGGACCAGAACAGCAAATACATACAGCAAAATATCTGTTTGCCTATTTTTGTGGAAAAAATATTTCAGGAAGTTATGCAGAATTCTGAGGCATTGAAATAGCAAGAAAGAAGAAGACTAATTTGAATGATGGCGTGGTGAGAAGCAAAGCCAGCCCAGACTAGAAGAGAGAGACACCCTTTGAGGGTCCTAGCAGGAGCAGAGTATGAGCCTAGGTGCTCTGAATGGTGTCCTCAAAATGTCTTCATTAATTCTAGAAGGATCATTGGGAAATTGCTAATTTAGGCACATAAATGAGAAACCTACAATTTTGTGCTTAAGTCCAGTACTGAATGACAGTTCCTATACTAATGCTGTGTATTTTCTTTCCAATTTGCATATTTTGATCTCTTTCCTTTCTGATTTTAAATTGTGACTGCAATCTTTTTAATGTTTTGTGCATGATGACACTGGTGGAATCTTTCATTCCTGCGTTCATGTTTCCCTTTCCAGGATATGCCAAGCTGCAATCTCTGCAGCTCTAAAAGACCCAGCCCTTTTAAGGGCAGGCATACCATCTGCAATGCAATCTATTGTGTACTCTGACTCCTATGGCTCGTGAAATTACCCATGTTTATGACACTCACAACGACAGCAGATGAAGCTGAAGTCAGACATGGAATGTAAGGGTGCCAGATGTCCCAATTTTCATGGGACATTCCCGCATTTAAATAAAACTCCCCCATCCTGTTGACAGGAACCATTGTCCCAGGACCTGCACAGGCAGAACCCTCCTCCTCTTGCTTGCAGGGTGGGAGCAATACATGTGGCACGGCCCCTCCCCAGCATCACCACCCTCACCCCACTCCACCCCTCCCGGAGTGTCTCAGATTGCCGCAGCTGTAGCACCTGCAACCAGAGATAGGGAATAATGCAGAGGAGATTTGGGAGGGAGGGGGAGAAAAGGGAGCAGCACAGAAGACAGCAGAGTAGAGTAAACCAGGCAGAGAAGGAAGGAAAGAAAGCAGTTTAGGAAGAACAGCAGGAAAAAAGAGAAAGGAAAGAAATATGTGAAGAAATGGAGAGAAACAGAATAAGTATTTCTAAAATCGAAAGGAAATTGAATGATTTTTAAAAGATAGAAAGGTAAGGGGCGGTGGGGGGAAGTGAGAAAGAGACTATAAGAAGAAAATATGGAAAAGGAGGTGGAAAGAGATAAAGAGATAGAAATCAGGCAGACACAAAATATCAAACAGAAATAAAACGAGGAGAAAATGAGGGAGAAGCCCCATAGTATCTAGCTCTCCCTCACACAAGTAATTCATACAACGAGCCATGCTGTCCCCTTCTTTCCACTTTCACTACTTTCCACTCTTTTGCAGAGCCTGCACACAACTTTGTGCTGGAGCTGTGAGAGTGGGGAGCTGCCAGGAACGCACATGAGAGCCCTGAGCAGCCCTGCACAGCTCAGGAATTGACGTGGATTCCCAAGGCCGCCTTGCAAGCAGCTGCTATTGGAACAGCTATGCGGTTTAATGATTTCTTTCCAGATTCTGCTGGATAACAGAAGAGTGAGAGGGGGATTGGATGGGAGGCCGAAGCTGAAGGTGCAAAGAAAGGCCAGCCAACTTTCGTAGTATATGTTGCACGACCATACAGCCCCTTGTGCTGACATGATTAGATGCAGCTCTTCCCCTGGGCTCTCATAGACCTCTTTATTGTGTAATAATCAGCATTCTGAAAAAGCATCTTTTGCTTTCTTATTGTCAGTTCAATTGTATCCCCCCATGAGGATGCCAGGGAGGAGACAGAGTTTGCTGAAGTCCCACCTGCTTTACTTGCCTTTCCAAAGCAAAGGATTCATCCCTGAGAGAGATGTGGATAGAGAAAAACCTCCAGCTCTGCAAAAAAACTGAGTTCCATCTTTGCAGACCCAGTACACATCAGTGCAAGGCTGCCAGCCCCACAGACTCACCAGTTTTCTCCAAACATCCCTATTGTAAGAGTGCCAGCTGGGCTAAAGAGAGCAGCTGTTACTTAGAAGGGATTTCAACTTCTCAATCCAGTCAGGAGAAAAGAAGAAGAATATAAGATGTGGAATAGTGAAGAATGGGAATGAAAGATTTAATATTTACCCACTGCTAAACAGGGCAAATAACTTGTTTTGATGGCTATACTGACAGATATACTGAGCTCAAGATTAAGTTTGCACAACCATGACGCTTGGGTCAGCTGCATACATGCTGAACCTTGCTCCCCTTTCCCTGTCTCCAACCCTACCAATCCTGAAATTTCCTGACCAGAGAGCCAGCTGACTTTCTGCAGACTAGAGTGTAAGTGAGGCCAGTGTGTGGGCAGGGTGGATGACAGAAAAGCTGCAACTCAAAACCAGGCTTGGTCTCCAAACTTCTAAGATGCTATAGACCTGCCCACTTCTTTTTGTCTACCCTGGCACATGGGAACATATAGGATGAATTTATACATTTTTATTTCTTTCATTTGTTCTTTTCATGAACTAAACCGGTGGCCTCTTCATCACTGAATTCTATCACATGCCTGCCTAGAAATTTTTAGAAATCACCTTCCCTCACAAGTTTGGCTAATTCTGCTTGCATGAAAGAAATGCAACATTAAGTGCTTGTAGCCACAAACAGCTACAGTGAGACTGCATGGAATAGAGTGTGTATGAGAAAAAGTCTTAATTTTTGTAAAGAAAATAGCTGGATTTTGTGGAAGTAGACAATACATTTGCATGACAACTGTGAAAAGAGGTTTGCAGGTCCATTTTGGAACCTCTCAATTTTTTCCAAATTTTTCAAGGTCCTGCTTGAAGTAAGGATACAAGAAAGACTGTCTCTCTTGAATTTTCTATACTGCAATTTTTCAGATGTCATATGAAATAAAGTCAAATACAGTACACGCATAAATTTCTGTCATAATAGCCTGAAAAGCAGGCCTATATATTTATTGAAAAATGATCAACATTCCTGAAGTACGTTGACTAGATTTAATTAGATTTAATTCTTTTGTGGATGCTTCACTTGTGAGCCTCTTGCTCAGAATCAGTGTGAAGATATACTTATGTGGGTCATAAATTTTCTTATAAAACACTTCTCATAAAATATTAGAACATTAACTTTTTTTCAGCGTCCTGGAAAGTCCCCCATTTTGTATGCCTTGTTTAAAATCAACACGAAAGTCTCAAAAAGCTCATCTGCCAATGCCTTTAATACTCTTGGTTACAAGTCATACAATCTACTGGATCCAAAATTGTTTCACTCCTTATTTTGTCATTTCATGTCTGCTACAGCTACTGATGAAACAGAATGTACTTCATTAGCATTGCAAGATATGAACTAATTCTCCTACTTCAAATACAGAATTTTTTATTGAATATATCTGACTGTCTTATGTGACTTCAAATGGCTACTTATTAAATATCCTTGCTTTTTCTAAATGGCTAAAATAAGTTTTGTCTCGTACAGGATCTATATCATAGTTAGGGTTATTTCTAAGAATTTAAATAATTCCTCTCATTTCCTCATACAAATCAAGTACGTAATTTTTTAAAAAAAATTTTATAGCTTTAGTTTTCCTTATCCAGTGCCTGTATTCTTAGTTGCAGTCTGCAGTGCTGCAGTTTTTTTAATTTAATTTAATTTTATTTTATTTTATTTTATCTGTCGGTCTGTCCCAAACAACCCATTACTTTGGGACTTTTTCCTTCATTATGTCAGCAGTTGTTTCAAGTTCAGGAAAAGGGCTTTCAAAAGAGCCATGTATTTTCATCACTAGCTCGGGTCATTCTTTGGCTAAATATAACATGTGAACCAGATTCTTATTAATTATGTTAAGAAAATACGCATTCCTAGTTGAGTGATTGATTAACCATTTTGCATCCTAATGAGATTTAACATTAAGTATCTTCATTCAGTCCTACTCTTTGTACTCTTTTATTTCTGTAACTTCCAGGGAATCACAAAGTCAGAATCAGTTGATTTGGAAGGGAAAAATCTTTATCTTAAAGATGAAGGTCTAGTTCCAACCCCCTGCTGTGGGCAGGGACACTTTTTCACTAGACCAGGTTGGTCAAAGCTCCTTCCAGCCTGGCCAGGTATTCCTGGCGCAATGCACTGGTGGCTTCATGAGATCACAAGGCTCCCTCCCCAGGTGACTCAAATCCCATATGATAATGTAACTGCTCTTTTCACAAATTATTGGCAGCTGTTTGAGGAACTAATGATGTTGTTATCTATGCTGATGACATAGATAACTGTACCAAGTCAATATGTAATCATATGAATCATCGGTGAATATCTGGACTTATAAGCACAGAACAACTTTCACTTGATATTGATTCACTTGTTTCAGATTTTGCAAAATCTGTTTTGAAAATTAACCAGATAGATTAAAATTATATCCTTTTAGTTCTGACAGTGAGGATGTTGCTTTAAAAAGGTATTATAGGAGTTTGATGGAGAGCCTGTTTTCACTTCAGACTGATCCCTGTAATAAGCTGAGATCAAAACAGTGAATAAAGAAACTATACCACCTTTTTCTGGTATTTGTATTTTCCATTTCACTCAATATTTTCTCAAATTCCTAGATCAAAAGAGCTTATTCACCACACAAATATAATGTTGCATAAGCCAACAAAAATCAATTGTCTATGCAACAGTTCAAGTTTAATGTGTAGTCAATAAGAAAATTGTATTTTCTGACTCCCCACTATCAAGGACTGCTTGGAATTGACAGTTCATGCTGGCAAGTGCTTAGATCTGTAAGAAATTCCATTAAAGGCAATGGGATGGTGGTGCAGTCTCCAAAATATGAACAAGGACTCTACACATCAGGTTGTATACATAATTAACTTATAAACTTTAGATTATGCATTCAGAAAACATTTGCTTTGTGTCTTTAAGCTGCCTACATCATGTAATATGGTATCTGTTCTCTGAGAAGATGACAGATTTCTAAAACATAAAATAGCAAATAGTGAATTGTTTTGTTTAATTAAAACTATTTCCGTTGCCTAGGTATACATATAAAAGAATAAACATTTTCCAGATATTCTAATTTATACAATTTTTTCACATGACTATTTATAAATTACTTAAATAAGATCATAAAGATCATGAAAATGGCCAAACGAAAACAACTGTAAAATTTTCAAATGAACATAATTAAGCCTTGTGTCTACAATAGTACTGCTAATTTTCACAAATAAGATCTCACTTAGAAAAAAATTTTTAAAAAGTTTATATCTAATATCATTTCAAAATTCAGTGTAATTTCAGAGCATTGAGCACTGTTTTTCAGACTCCCCCCAAATGTGCTTTTAGATAGCTACATCTTAATTAAAATACACAGAATTATATAAAAACACATACAGCTAAACTAATATATGGAGTGAGAGCTAAGAGTATGCATGTGGACTGTCATACTTTGCAAGCAAAGACTTGCAGAGCCATTCATCATCAAAACAAATCCTGCCAAACATGATAAGATCTGTCATAGTCCAGCCAAATTGGTAAAATAAATGTAGAAAGCAGGAATGTAATACGTTGTGACTAATCCTGAGACACAATACAGCAGAAAGGAAGGTTCTCAACACAGCAAGGAAAAAAATGCTCATGATACACTGAAGGTTGAAGAGGGAAACGCTGAAGATTTCTTTCCTGTACCACTCCTTACAAAGAGTTTTGAAAATGCCAGCTTTTAATGTTCTTCATCAAAAGTAATTTTTCAATTTTTTTTTTGATGTCTCAATTAAAATTTCCTGAATAAATCACTTCCTGCTTTCGGATTCAGATTTTTTCAGGGACCTAACCATTTAGCACTAGAGTAGAAAAGCAGATTTTTTAAAAACTGCAAAATACCAGGTGCTGCTGTCCTATGAAAGTCTGACCACTAGTGGCACAAAATCACTCTCGTGGAAATGCATCCTCCCTGGGGGGAAGCTTGAAAGTCTGGAGCATTATTTAAAGTGGCCTTTGAAATTATGCATATTCATAGAGTGGAGAGAGCTGGAGGTTCCTACAGGGTCTGTTTGAACAAAGACCAGAAAATCCAGTGGGATCTTCTGCCCTGAGGGTCTCCCTGCAGCAGGATACACCTGTGCTCTTTGGTGGGCTTGAGGAGGCATTCCATCCCCTGGAGCACAGCTCCTCCCTTCAGGGAATATCAAGCCATCTCTTCCTAGAAACAGATTTATATTGCTGGTTATCCTCACTGCTTTTTATAAATATGATAAAATGAAGAGATTATTAAAAAAAAAAAAAAAACAAAAAAACAAAACGGGGGGGGGGAAAGGAAAAATGGGCTGTAGCAATTTTTTTTCTTAAAAAGTCAAAACAATATATTTAGTGCATTTGGATATATACTTTTCTAGAAGAACAACAATGTCCATGTAAAAAGGAAATTTCATTTACTGTGTCAATAGACAAGTTTTCAGCTGAATCTGTTAGCTTAATTGTAGATTTTAGGCCTTGCTTCATTCATACAGAGGAAAGCATGTTTTAGAAGACACTGCAGTTGTGCCATTTTTTTCTACTATTGGGTGCAATTGGCATCATTGTCAAAACATACTTAGAAACTTGCTTGGTTGAAATTCCTAAACAAGGAGATCCATAAATCAGCTGAGAAGGCTAACACACGAGATCCAGAATAAAAATAGAAAACTATTCAACCTGAGGTTGACCTAGGTATTAGCTTTTTTAACATTACACTTTTGAAATAGTACTAGTATGAAATTTATTCTATTTTTAATGAAAGAATCAAGTGCACTTTCTCTATCTAGTTCTTGAGTTTTCCATCAGGACCTATGAAACAGTGAGTAGGATCAGACAGATCCCATTATTCAAAGTGGCTGAACTCCTTGTTTATCATAGCTGGTCATAAAATCTGGCACAAGCCTATTACTATTAATATTCCTTTCTCTTTGCACTTACTTTTAAGCTATAAATCTGCTTCGTATCTATGGAAAAAATACAGTGTATGTGCACATGGGCTCAAGACACAGCCAATTAGCCTGGTAATTTATTTTATGAATTTACACTGAATTAAATAAAGACCGCTAGCAGCATCAAGCAAGAGTTCCTCCTCCTGAGGCTACACATCAGCAAGAAAAGATTTCTTAAACTTGAACACTGAAAGATCTGTGTTTACAATCTGTGGTTTGAATGTGTTCTGGTCGAAACAGGAACTGGCAGCCCCATTGATGGCCCTATTTCTTTCCTTATTGTCACAAATTATTTTCAGGATGCTAGTTATAACACAGCGTTAGATTTCTGTAAAAGGTGCAACTCTCCAGCTGGGCTTTCACCATGAAGAGTTTTGTCATACCAGTGGAAATCACTTTGCTGAACATTTAAATCCTGCATCCTGGAGGACTGCGTCGTGCAGGAGACTGGTAGTGAGAACAGAATCAAGAGCCTTTCACCTCTCTGTTGCTATCTAAAGCCCAGACTCAGTAAGACACCAACTGCTATTTCTACACAGAGATTTTTCAGTTCCCTATGTAAAATGAGTTTAGGCTAACCATTTGTTAATGATTACCCTGACATTTCTTTCATTAATACTGCTATAACTACTCTGAAGAGCACTTCCAAGAGACATGAGGACTGCAAAATTCAGGTTCAGAACAAAGAGGAGGTGATTTTTCAAATATTT
The DNA here is from genome assembly GCA_013397845.1 of Melanocharis versteri. Classification (NCBI taxonomy): domain Eukaryota; kingdom Metazoa; phylum Chordata; class Aves; order Passeriformes; family Melanocharitidae; genus Melanocharis; species Melanocharis versteri. Next base: position 1,504,861 of record VZTG01007409.1, on the reverse strand, counting down.
CCTTCTCACATGATTCATAAAGCAACTGGAAAAAGAGACTGGTGAGGAATCCATCAAGAGCTATTCAAAACAAAGACAACATCTCTGTCCACCTCCGTGTGGTTTTCCTTTGGAAGTATTATTTCATATTATAAATGACATTCATCTGTGACACCCTAGATTGCTTTAGACAGGTAATATAGTGCAGAGTACATTTAGTTGATTGCTTGTCATGTTCTTGCCAAGGTGTCTAATGTCTCTCAAAACTAACAGCAGGATAAATCCCTAATTTGACCCAGCGTGGGTAGTCTTGTGTTATGTTTTTACTTTATGTTGTAAAGCTGAAAACAGCAGCCTCCTTCACTGTAGGCTCACATTGTGGGTATTGCAAAGCTGTAATTTCAATATCCTAGAAATTTCAAAATTTTTACCCTTTCTTTCTTTCTTTTAATGTAAATCCCTAGCACTTTCCCCCATTTTTAAGACATTGTGGAAAACATAGAAAGTAAAAATTGCATTGGCTTAGACCAAAGATTGTCACAAGCTATGTAAAGGCTGATTTCTGCAGCTAATTGTAGCTGTATCTCTGTCTCAACATCCAGGCAGGATATTCTGATAATAACCTGAGAGGCTTATGGAAACCAAATCCCAGCTTCATACTGGTTACAGTAGTCAACTGCACATCAAACCCGAGTTTCCTTGCCCCTGTGTGACTGTCCTGGTTCCAGCCAGAACAGGGTTAATTTTTGCAGTAGCCAGGAGGGGCCATGGCTAGGACATGGAGGTTTCTTGTACCACCTCAAATCATTGGCAGGGGTAGGGGAAGGAGAATCTCTTCCAGGGGGCAGAGGTTCAATCTGGTCAAGAAAACATGATAGAGCTGTCTGGTATTGTCAATTATTGCAGAGTTTTTCTGTGTGAATAATTTATTTTCTAATACTTTTTATTATTAATATTGTTGCTTTTACTGTTCATTTTCCTGACTCATTGCATTTCCAGTAAATTGTTCTTATCTCAATCCATGATCTTTGTCTTTCTTGCCTCCAGTTGGAGGGGGGACGAGGAGTGACGTGATTTTTAGTGGGAGTACTCAATTGGAGAATATCATTCCTAAACCAGGACAGTGACCACGAAAAGAAAGAGAAACATGCATTTCATGAGAGACAGAAGTGTAGGCTGCATAATCAGAGGACCCGGGCCCATCCAGAACTCATCTGTGCTCAGGCAGCTGTTCACTGATGTAGGTTATGAAGTCCTGGTAACAGGCTCTTGGATTTTCTTCTCAGGACTCCAAATAAATCAAAAATTGCAGGACTACTGTCACCTTGGCAATTACTCATGTGACTGGAGATGTTTGAAGGTACTTCTCTGTCTTCTGCCAGCAAATAAACTGGGTCATCTTCTATCCAAATCTAACTAAAATCAAAGAATAGAAAGAAAGTGTAAAGACCTAATTCAGCTGCCTGAGCATAGGTACCTATTCTAATATATCTTAGAACACCATGCTGCCTTTCAGGTCCTGCATCAGAATGGTTTGTGTATCCCTCTGGTCCTCTGTGATACTGCCTAGGCATGAGAGCGTGTCCCAGGTACCCTATGTCATCCCAAATGTCAACCCAACCTGAGTTCTGGTGTCTGAAATAAGACAATAAATAATTAGGATGTAGGGTATGTAGATGGCTAGTTTCATAAATCTTATTCAAAACACTTCTGAACACTTTTGAATCTTGATTTTGACGCATCTTTCTGCAGCTCTGAGGAAACAATTTGCCCTACCCTCAATCTCTGAAGTACAGGATTAGTTCTGCTCTGTATTCATGAGTGTAAAACAGGATGATTATGGCAACAGCCTATTTAACATGTAAACTGCTCAATTTTGATAAGTATTTGTGGTTTGTTTAGTAAATACATATCATAATTAAATAGAAACCCTTATTTTAAATTGAATACATTTTAGCAGTAGTACATGACTATCAGTGAAATAATCTGTTTTTCTGTACAACGGGATATATGCAGGCTTGAGGACCTCCTAAGCGATATGCCTGTTGTCACAAAGAACAGATGTCATAGTGGCGAGAAAGACCTGAGAAAGTCATCTCCATCTCCATCCTGTAGCACATAATATACAACATGCATCCAACACCAAAGATTTTTAATGAATGCCTCAGGAGAGGCATAAAACTGCACACCGCTGGATGTAACATCTGCAAGATGCAGAGAAGTGCAAACCCTGCCAGCAGCATTATTAACCGCGCTCCAGGAGTCATCAAGCAGATGTCATACCTGTTAGGGAAATGCAAATCACAGAGCAGTACAGCTTGGTTTCCAATAATGCCTCAATCTGATTCTGTGTTGTTAAGATATCCATAGCAAACTATTTCCAGACATCTCATGATACCTCAGAAGATCGACTGAGGTATCTGTAAACAAAGTATCATTTTTTTTGGACGTGAAGTCCTCGCAGTCTAAAGCATGCCCTAGATCTGCAGTAAACAGCATATTCCACTGGTTTTGAGATAGCATAATTGTCTTGCAAAAGTAAACCAGTATAACAAACAAGTCATCATAAAGCAGTAAGAATTTATATATCATAAATTGTGAGGCAAACTCAACAAAACGAAAAAAAACCCCACACAAATGAAAAACAGATTAAGGTCTACAGGAAACAATCACAACATATTTTGGGGTATAGTCAGACACTCAGGCTAGTTTCACACATCAGAAAGCAAAGCTAAGTTTCTACCTTAAAAGTTTTATTACTTAAAAGCCTCATTCTTGTTTGAAATTAAAAGATTGTCAAACTAGCATTTTACCTTCACCAGGACACATGTAAAAGCACTACAGTAACCTTTTAAAATATGATTATTATTTACTTTAATATAAATTATATGCTATAAATAAAATAAATCTTAATATATGTACGTTTATCATTTGAAATTATATATTTGTATTGATTTATGTGTTTAACTTACGAGGGACAAGAGTTTCAGGGGAGATACCTAGCCGAAATACCTTGGTTTAATGTAGGAAGAAAAAGCTTTCTTCCTTCATCCATTAAAATGCCAGTAATTGATGTATAAATGACAGTCAAGACACTAAGTAGCAATTATTCCTACATCTGCTCGTTTTAGGCAACCCCAACCTTATCTCTCACTTCCTTCAAGATAGGATAAAACAGAGCCAGGTATTATAAGCTGAATCTATAGATTTTCTTCCAGCATTTTACTGCTACACTTAGCACTAAAACAAGTTACAGGCAACCACAGCAAGGGAATTTATGACCTTACAAATGGAGACAGCATGTGATAAATACCACACTATCAGTTGTTCAGGTAAGTAATATGTGCTCTTGTAAAATCTGTACTGAAAGCTGAGTAATTTATGTAGTAAAAGAAGTCTGGCTGCTTTAACCTCTCATGCTAATTTACTTTAAGATAACATGAGGATAGACTTGTGTACCACCCTCTCCTGGTATTTTTAATTGCTATGTCCTCTCTCTTTCATTAGTGTATCCTATTTCTTCCATTTATCATGTAAAAGGAGCAAATGCTATTTCACCTTTAAAACTGAAATCCTTCTTCCTGATACAGGCTGATGGTTTACAACCTCTTTTTTTGAAGGGAAAAAAAAAGAGGAAATTGCTTTTCTGGCCAGTGGCCATGCCAAAGTTGAAAACATGTCTTTTAGTAAAGGTAAAGCATCCTAATGAATGACTTGCTTTTGAAAGAACAAGAGACAATCCTTGCAGTCATTCAGTACAAGCACTAACACACACACACACGCACACACACACACACACACACAAAATAGAAGAAAAAGACAGCTTCCTGTGTGTACTGCAGCACATCTCACACTTTGGTTTCAACCAATCAGTTTTCTGACTCCGGTTTACTAAAAGGAGAAAACTCTGAGGTCCAAACTACATTCAGTTGACCTGTGAAAATCAGGAATGTCCCTGGGTATTGTTTAGAACTGAGGCCTTCAGTGGACAGGTCATCTCCGAGCCCTTGTTTTTCTTGGGATCTTGAAAGTTTAGGGCATTATAAATGGAAATTCTTATATTTCTGTAGCAACTTCTAACTCTGGAAAAGTTATTTATCTATTTAAGCAAAGCAAGGCTAGTTTAAAAAAATGCGTTGACATTACTCCCAAACCTGCCAATATTCTTGGATCAACATGTGTACAATTACACACTAGCTACACTACAGGCACTGCAGAGAATACATGCACTTTTGTCTGTTTAGAAGCAGAATTTTCCTTTCCAGCTGCCAAGACTTTATCACCAAATAATAATAACTATTATTGCATGTGCATGTAGTTCATAGTAATTTAGCATTAAGATCTGGATTACATGTTATAAAGCTATTAATGCCAAAACCTTTGAAAAACAACACCCTACTTCTAAGGATGTCCCATGATAGCAGCCCTTTTCCAGAAGAAACTGCATCAAGTATTCATAGACCCAGTTCTGCAGCTGGTTATGGCATGCAGAGCTCTTTGCAGCCATCATCCCTGGCCTCTCTGCTGGATCTGCTGCCCACCTGTCAGCCAATATTCTCAATCATCCTGCTGCATTGAAAATAAGCATTAATATAACAATGACATTGACTATCTCATGTCAAACATCAAGTTTGATGGAGCTCAGAAATGCTCATACATGAAACCCCTCATCTATAAGTCTCACAAGGACATCTCTGATACTCTATGACATCTCAAACATCACTTTGCCTGTGGTAAACAACCAACATATGCCTCAGTTGGTATCTGCGAAAAAACCTGTGGAGGACTCAGAATCAATTTTCATATAAACACGCGCACTGATCAGCTATGTAGTACTTGAGACTCCACTGACGAATTCTCAAGATGTGTACTGATTGTAACTGAAGTTGGATATTTTGTTCATCAACATCTGGACACAATTAACTGACTACCACCTGCAGCTGAATCCCAGCCCTAGGATATTTCTTTGCTATCTACTGTGTTGCCTCTGAGCTGAATTGTTGTCCCTAGATGTGGAAGCCAGCGGAGCACTGGCTGGATACTTTCCCCCTTTCTAAGTATTCCTCATGCTAAAGTCATCTACACACTCCTAAATATTAAAGAAATAATTCTTTGAGGATTCTTATTGCTCTTAAGGCCCAAGATACACCAGTAAAGTAGTTCTGCAGCCCCTGCTGCAGGATTTATGCTCTAGGATGTCTGATCTGTTGAACTGGTAAGTACTGCATCCACAGAAATAGAAGCTCATACTGCAAGATGATGCCTGGCATCTTGTCCCTCCACCTTCTGCCTGAAGAAGTGCCATGATAGAGTCTTGGCACTCGACTTTCTGTTCATGGCCCTCCATTCTTGTAGCAGAGAGTGTTAATACTTACCTGACAGATAAAAGACTGAAGCAGAAAGTGATAGGTGAGACAGCTATCCTGGCAGTGAACAGTGTGCTGAATCTCTTAATATTTCTCTACCAAAAGCTAGAAATTATCATCTCTTCCTTCCTACTCATCTCATGTAGTATTAGGGAAAGCTGACATGGCATTTAATTAGTTTGGGATTTATCAATAGTCCTTTAAAAGATAAGATGCGCCTAAAATAATGTATAGGTAGATATATCTACTCTAAACTGCTCCTGTAATTTTAAACTCTGCAGATATGGTCAGGAAGAAATTCAGCCATGCACTGTAGAAAAAGATTAGACAGCTTCGAAAGGTGTGCCCTTAAGCATGTGTAAATACAACAGTCTCTGACTGTAGAGATAACAACAGTGAAAGTACCTAAGGCAGGTGCCATCCAATTCTTCTGTCACCTAGTAAAGGGGGAATAAACTATCAGAAACTTGAGAACAAGGAGGAACAGTGACTCTGGCTCAACTGCTATTTAAATTGGTCTTGCAAGAGGATCATTCTTCTCTTTAGACCACTTATGACATACTGTTAGGGAGGAGACACTATTTTTCTCTTTTTCTCTTTTTGTTTTTCTCTTCTTTTGTATTTTTTTTTCTTTTATTCTTCCTTCTCTTTTCCCCTTTTTCTGAAATATTACCTATATAAAACAAGAGCTGATCAAACAAATAGCAAATGTAGAGGGTGAATGATTCATGTAATCACTTTTACACATGATACAAAGAAACACCATGTTGACTGATTTAGCACATTTTAAAGAAATAATATAGTGATAATTTTATCTGCTTATTAAATTGTGCTGTTAAAAGGTAGGACCTAGCAATTCCTACATGCTTTGTTTGTAAGTATGTTTCAGTTAGCACTCAAATAAAGAGTTAAAATTGAATAACACCTGTAAGAAATTTACACATCCTTCAGGACTGACACATCTTGTCTACCTGGAAAAACAGGGTAAACTGTCACAGTAAGCAAGATATGTTTCTGTGGAATTTTTTTTATTCAAATCTGTGGATAATGAAAGAAAATATTGATACCTATATACTAGTAGCTGCCATACATTCTCTTTGTAAAAAAAAAAAAAAACAGTGACATACATAAAATCAAGGTATGTTGGTTTCTCTCATCATCATTCTTTTATCACTCTAAGGGTAGAATTTCTTAATGGCATGGGATTGAATCAAAAAGAGTGGTAAGAAGTAAAGTTGGTGTAGGAAGACTCAGCCCACGCTATGTTCTCTTTCACACCAAGACATAGTACCCTATGTCTGTAGCAAGATGCATTTTCTTCCTCCAAGCAAAAATGTAGAATTCAGTAATTTTTCCATATTTCCAGATTACTGATGGTCCAATGGGAGTAGCGGCATAGAACAAGACACTTAACATCTGGAAGAATTTTTCGCTTCTCATGGAAGTTTGACCAGCACATCCTCAAGTCCAACACATTCTAGGCACATGGCTTCTGGGGCATTCTAACATCTCAAAGATGCATTAGGTTTATTGTGCTTAGGCTGCAAACACTGAGATAAGGATATGTCACTACAACTGCAGTTTTGGACAATGACATTTGTTTTCTGAAGGGGAAGACAGGAGGGAGACTGGTCAGAAACAGGGACCTAAAGGCTAATGCATTTGGAAGGAGCAAATATTGAAGCTAAAGACAGAATGAGATTCAGATGGTCACATTACTCAAGAATGAGTTAGGCACAGCATTCTACAAAAATGACAATAGAAATCTTTCTTCACCAAGTATTTGTTTTGTGCAATGTGTTTAAGGCATTTCAAAATGTCTTTAGGGCATTATAAAATGTCTTTAGAAACATATAGTCACTGTTCTCATGTCCTTCCTGTAAAACCAAGCTATCTTTGTACTAAGGCTGCTACTTTAAGGTTTTGGACCAACAGAAACATGAAGATTACTGTTTTCTTAAAATCTTTTCAAGGAATTTCTAAGATTTTTTTTTCAATCTGTTAGAATATCATAATCTATCAAGGTACTATTAACCCCATGGAAAAATTTTTAAAAACTAAAAAAACTAACACTCCCTTTAACAGAAGAAGCTGTTTCTCCTATCAAAAACTTAGTTTCTTTGTTCAGGATAACTTAATTCTTCAGTTCTTATTACTTAAGAACAAGGTTAATAGCCCAAATCAGATGTCCCCTTAGCAAACTACTTAAGTTGATGTTTAGATCCTGTCTACTTTAATGATACTTTGAAACTGCTTCAGCATTTTGTTGAACTGAGGTCTTTTACAACAATTTTTTTAAAGTGTTCGTTAAAAATTTCTTTTCTCGTATTACTCTACAGTTTTGTTCGTGTCATTTGAGAACCTAAGATTAAACCTTGAAAGCTGCATTAAAGAGAAGCCCTTATTTATTTTAATTTTTTTTAGCTTTCTGAAATAGTTTTTCTGTCAAAACTTTAGACTACTCACATTTAAAACTCCCTGACAGTATGTCACAGGGACTTAATGGCAATCAGATCAGAGTGACAGGAAAAACTTGCTGCTCAAATGCTTGTGAATTTATATGAATATCATTGATGACAGAGACTTTTGACTGAACAACACTGTTTTCTTTCATTAAAAAGAGAGATAGATGGCACTCAGAAATGCTATTTAAAGCATGTAGATAAATTTTCTCCTTTTAGCATGTTCCTTGCCTTCTTAGACATATCTTATATTTGGATGCATCTTGAGATATATTTTATGTGAAAGATATGCATCATTTTGACAGATACTTAGTAAGGAAAGTATACATACCATTTATACGGTAAACCATGAGAGACAAGTCTGTAAGAGCTACAGGTTCATAAGTTCATGAGAAATGTTTTATTACACTAGCACACTTGGTTTAAGTCTATCTAAAATTTCAACACACCAGACTTCTGCCCTAAGCTAAAGCTCCTTCGTGGTTTACAAATAATGGCAAATCCATGTCTGATATGATTGCTGTAATGCAGAGAAAGAGGAAGGAGAAGAGTAGGAATAAAACATACATACCAGCCAGAAACCCAATCCTCAACAGGGCTAGACTGTGTTGTCCAGATTCTTCTGAAATTAGATAAATCAGTTTAGTGGGATTTCTACAGTTTGTATCTCTTTTCAAACCAAGCTAGTACATTAACAGGACTTTCTTCTTCTAGTCTATTTCTGCATATCATAAACTATTAATGGATATTGTAAAACTCAGCTATTCATTAAGACCAGTCTAAAACGCCATTGCAGATTCTGATATTCACATGCAGAGTCCCAGATAAAACTACATCAGCATTCTGCTAGCTAGCAAACCCCAAAGCTTTCAGAATTCATTATTTCCTCTCTCAGCATTCAGAAGATGTTGGATCATGCCCTTTTCGAAGCTCTCATCCTCTTCCTCTTTTCCTTTTCCGCCCCTCTCTCTCTTTCTGTCACATGCATCAGCATACACATGGATGGAGAAACACACTTCCACATGCTCCTGGTGATTTACATACAAAAGTTTCTTAACGCTCCTTTTAAAAGCACTACGATCCCTTTTCATTCTCAGAAGTTAAGGCGAGAGCAATTTCCCAGAAGCTCAGGTAAGAGCAATTTCCCCCTGCAAACAATTCTGGTTCAAATATGCAATGATTTTTAGAGAAAACATGCAGATTAAATAGGCACTGAGCTGTATTTCAGACTTCCTCTGACTGAAGTTTATCAGCATATCATTATTCTACTAAAGAAGCATTTTCCATATCTATGTGTTAGTGTGTTGATTGAGAAATACTCGTTTTAAATAAAAGTGTACAAAGCATGAATAACCTGTGCTGTATCCTTATCAGCAGGAGCATTTGAACTATAAGGGATGTACTAACTCAATGAAAAGATACTACTGTTGCAGTGCTTATAAGAAAAAGGGACTGGACTCTGATCCAGAAAGCTTTTCTTGGTCTCATCTTGCTGCAATTTTTGGGAGACTGATTAGATTGGCCTGTGGGGGACAACCAAAATATCAAATTAAAAGTATATTAATAGCAAAATGCAGTCATGAAATAACATTTGGTCCGTAACATGATGAGCATGATCACCTCACAAACAGGGACCAAGCTGAGGCAGAGATGTTTAATGCTTTCCTTGCCTTGGTCTTCAACACCCATGATGATCTTTGGAACCCCCAAGCCCTGAGCTGGGCAACCATGACTATGAGGATGAGAATCTCCCAGCCGAGGCCCAAACTTGGGTTGGATTTGCTGTTCCAGCTGGTTCCCTGTAAGTCTATGGAGCCAGGTGTGATTCATCACAGGGTACTCCAAGATGTGGCAGATATCATTTTGAAACGTCTCTCAATGAATTTTTCGAGTGTGCAAGGGATCTAAGTGGTCCCAAGTGATTAAAATCTGACAAATGTCCCAATGTTCAAGAAGGGCAAATGGGGTGAACCGGGTCACCACAGGCCTGTCAGTGTCCATTCAGTGTTTGGCAGAATTATGAAGAAGATTATTCTGTGAGTTCTGGAATAACACCTGAAAACCTATGCAGGCATTGGTCACAGCCAGCACAGGTTCACCATGGGAAAGTCCTGCTTGACACACTCAATTTCCTTTCTTTGCCCAATCTCCTTTCCTTCTAAATTCTAGTATCTTGGGTGCTTCATCATCTTCCTATCCTTTAAGCAATACCTTCTTAATTACCAGAGTTCTGTGTCCACCCGTCACCTCTTCAGCAATGAATATTCAGTGTGGAACTAAGAGCCACCTCCCACCTGTGAGTTACATCAATATGCCGTGTTGTGCATGTGTGTTGCATTAGTAGGAGACGCTGCAAAATGTGCTGTGTTTTGTTTCTGTTTGAACTGTATGCATGTAGTTTCCCTTTACACTCTAAAGCTCAGTGGCATTTTGTTCTTCACTGGAAAGGCTAATGTGGCTGGTTGCCATCTTTGGGATGAGGTCCACATTATTTGCTGTAAGTGAAAGATTAACACATGGCATCAATCCATATTTAGTTAAGGATTTGGGATGTCACTGGCTTTCAGCTTCTTCTACCGCAAACTCTCTGACAAAATCCTGTTTAATGCTTTGTGTGAATTTAGACTCTTTAAAGTTTCATCAGTATGATTGTGAGCAATTTCTGCCTGAAGTAGCAAATGTACCAACGCAGATATTTTGCTTTCCGCTCTTCCATGCCCATATTCAAATCCCTTACATAAATATGCCCACACCTAAATCTGTCCCATCTTGTTGATCTGCATGTAAAATTCCCACACTGACTTGTGTAAATGCAACCCAATCATGAAAGCAATTTGCTCATGAGTCACACAGCCCTGCAAACATTGAGGAAACTGAAAACCATCGAAGCAAGGGTATTAAATCCTGATATCATCCTGAATTAAGGTTGAAAATAAAATTCTTATGGGTTTCGTTGTTTTCTGGAAGTTTTTAAGCACTAATTAAATAGCTTCATCTTGTCACTATAAAAAGATAGGTAAATATAGTTCTTATTTCATCAACTATTGTAAATAATTATGTCTCTTGCTGTACAATGGCAAATGTGATCACTAGCAATAGAAAGAATATGATCAGCTGGGGCCAAAATGCAACTTCTGAAGAGATCCCATCAAATCCATCAGAACAAATCCATACCTTGTTTTCTATTTATGAGGTCTCCTTTCTTCTGACATTAACATTTGTTGACTGACACTTGCCATTAAGGTTGGTCTGCTATGTCCAGGAAGGAAGTAAAAAGTATGGACCTCAAAATTCAGTATGCAAATTAACCCAGTAATTAACCTGTTGCCCAGAAGATAAAAAGTAGCTTTTTTTGTTGGGGTTTTTTTTGCATTTCCATAACAAAGCCTTTGCACTCAGGCAGCCACATTCTTCCAGAAGCTTGTTTGGGCTTTTTATCTTTTTTTTTTTTTTTTTTTTTTTTTAAGAAATCAGAATAAGAAAGTTTTAACAAGGATTTGAAGAAAGATGGCTGAGGCTTTGCAGATGATTGAAGAGAGCACTTTCCAACTACCAGGAGCAGCAGGGGAAAAAATATATAAATGCTTCCTTTCAATTGTACATAATACAGGGAAAGTTTTAGTGTTGCAGCCAATGGGAGAAAAAAAAAATTATGTCCAGATCCTAAGAGAGATAAAGATGATTAGGTAGACAAGGCTATGGGATACTCTTATTGAAGAGATAAAGACTTTGCATTTAACATGATGCAGGAGGTAGAAACAGTGATAGCGTGGCTAAACCAGCCACAGCCTAGAAACAATATCTTTGGTGGACCCTTAAAATAAAATACCTGAAATATGTCTGAAGGTAATTTACAAGTTTATCGCTGCCACAGTCATATGCTGGAGTATTATATAACCGTACACATGGAAGAGGCAAATACTTTTCACTAAAGCACAGAGTAAAAATATGGTAGTTTTAGTGAACTGCATAGGGCTATACAACATTACATACGTTTGCACATCTGTTTCTGAGTATTTGTGGGACAGAGGGCAGTATGATTCTGCTCAGAGTGTGTCTTCAAGCATTCTGGCTATGGAAGAGGCTATTCTTGTGCGAGTATAGGCAATGCAGGAAGTAATGCTCATAGGTCCTTATAATCAGTGTCAGGTTTTTTTGCTGAACATGTTACACTGACACCATTGTATGACAAAAACATTTCCTAATAGCAGTGTGGATGTTCTTTAATGAATCCCGCCTTTCCAAACTCACCCTATGTAAAATAACTGCATAAGGCGTAGAAAGATCATCCTTGGCATGCACATATGGTATTGCAAGAATCTGGCACATTATGTTTCATTGCATTTACGCCAGATAGCCAGAAGTAGCCAGAATTTTCGTTTGGGTACTATCCAACCATTGTTAATCATAAAAGACATGGTACAACAAGTTGGCATTCATATATGTGAATAAAGGAATACTTCTTTAATTATGTACAAAAATCCTAAACTAACTAGTTTTGTCTCCTTATAAAGTGCCCCTTCTGCGTCTGTTTGAACTCCCATTGAAGTCAAAGGAAAGCCTCCCATTGATTTCAGTTGAAGTCAGTTGAGTTTTATGAAATTCTTTTGCATGGTGGCTCCCGACTTCCTTGAAGTCTGTTGCAAATTTGTTTGACATGCAAAATGCTTGCCTCACAGCCTGTAATTCCATAAAGCTGTGCTGACGACGCTTACTTATCTAGCACCAAAAAACCAAAAAATCAGATGATAGAATAGACTGACTTTAGAAAACATTTTGTAGCTGCCCGAGAATTAGAATTAAGAGCCGAATTAAATGCCTAACACGTCTGCTGTCTTACCTGAAACTGGAAAAATACTTTTAGTGCCTTTAAAGCAGGAGCCTGTGAAGAATGTTTCTTTGAAAACCTCTTCCCTTCTAACAGACCAATATTATGCCATTGTTAAAAGCTAAGATAAGAATTTTGAGAAATATCAGTGAAATAAGTTATAGAAAGATTCTTTTCTGCAGTTACAATATATTATTGCAAGCCTTAATATTAGTGCTATACGAGCATTCTTTGAGTTCATTGCAGAATAAACACATTTAACAGCTTCAAAACATATATGGAATAAAACATTTAATTATGTTCAAATGTCCTAAATTAATTGTTTGCACCTTAAAAGGTGTCCTCTTTTCTATCTGATTCAATTCTTACCAAATCTAAAGCTTAAGTATTATCAAAGATGGATGCAAACTTCATATTATAAGAGATAGATAGGTTTAAGTAGATGCAGAAATACGCCAGGTAGAAATAGGTTAAAAGACTTTATAAAAGGCTTTATATGGTTTTGACAAACTATCACTTCATAGTATATTCAAGAATTAAATAGGCTACTGTTTTCTTCCTTAAGGGGTGTACTGCTTCTAGTACTTAATTTTAAAAGCTTTTTGCCTTATGGGTTGACCAAGCAACTGTCTTTATTCTCTCCTCTCCTTTCCATCTATATGGAAAGTGCACAGCACGCTTCTTTAGGCACCTTCGTTGTTGACAGGGACAGTGGTGTTGAGTGGACCCTCAGCAAGTTTGCCAATGTCAGCAAGCTGTGCAATGTAGTTGACACACTGGAGGGAAGGGATGCCATCCAGAGAAACCCTGACAGGCTTGAGCAGTGGGCTCGCGCAAATTTCATGAAGTTCAATGAGGCCAAGTGCAGGGTCTTGCACTTGGGTTGGGGCAATCCCAAGCACAAGTACAGGTTGGACAGAGAATGGATTGAGAACAGCCCTGGGAAGAAAGACCTGGGGATGAGAAGTTTGCCATGAGCTGGCAAGGTGCATTTGCAGCCCAGAAAGCAAACTTCTCTTGAGCTGCACCTAAAGACAGATGGTCAACAGGTCAAGGCAGGTGATTCTGCCCCTCTGTTCCAGTCTTGTGAGACCCCACCTGGAGGACTGCATCCAGCTCTGAGTCCTCCAACATAAGAAGAACATGGACCTGGAGTGAGTCCAGAACAAGAAGACAAAGATGTCCAGAGGGTGCGAGCACCTCTCCTGTGAAGACAAGCTGAGAGAGCTGGAGTTTTCAGGCTGAAGAAGAGAAGACCTTGGGGAAATCGCATTGCAGCCCTCCAGTACCTCAAAGGAGCCTACGAGAAAGCTGGAGAGGGACTATAGAGAGAGCACATAGTGATATATTAGGAGGTAATGGCTTTAGACTGAGAGAGGATAGCTTTAGATTAGATATTAGGAAGAAATTCTTTACTGTGAGGGTGGTGAGGTTTCTACTCTAGGAAAGATAACTGCAGAGAAAAATGGAACATTGTCTCTCAAACCTCTGACTCCAAGAACAACAACAGATTATTCACATGATCGTACTTCTACTTTACAGTTCCGAAAATGGACAGAATAATCCCTGCTTTCCACAGATTCTCTCTATGTTTTTAATTCATCCCAAAGGTTTAGAGCAAAGAGCCTAGGGTCTTTCTGCCTAATGAAGCACTGACATAATGTCTAAGAAGTGCAGCACTAATTGTAACCATGACAGTGATCATAACTGGTGAACATACGGAAAAAAAATCCAGCCTGACTTTCTCCTTGACGTCAGATCTGTCTCATCACAGTGATGCTGCTTCATGATCTGGACTTGGAGCTGGCCACTATCTCTGAGTCTGTCCTGCTCACCTCGCTGCTCCATGGGTCTGGGCACTGGCTGATTGTGGTGTTCCCTTTGGCCCTTAACTCTTAAGGAACAGTTGGCTGTCAGTGAAAATTTGTTTCTCAGGTTTGAGAATAAGTTCAACCTTTATGTTCAAACTAACAAGTTAAGAGGAAGAAATTTTAAGTTGTATTTGTAAATTTATGGAAGAGCAAAAATAAAGTTAGTAGGTAGCACAGTTTGCTTATTAGTCATTTACTAACTTTGAATTAGCAGTGATTGGAGCTTCATTTCAGGTTTTCAATACAGGAAGAATAAAGTTTTGCTTTGTTAACCTAATAGAATAAATATGGTTGTGGTGTACATTGATGTAGCATTGCTATCCTGATGCCTTCTTATTCTCTATGCATGACACTCATTAAAAACTATACCTAGGCACATAAAAAGATGTTACTTTTTTATTTCAGAATGTGCATGTTCTTGTGTTTCATGAGTACATTTGTTTTGTTCTTTTTAAATTTTTAATTGAATCCTTGACTATAAAAAAAAAAATAAGCAATGAAAGGCATAATATTTATCACTTGCAGACAAATTCTCTAACATCTTGATCTCTCTCAAAGAGGCAATAATATCAAGATCACCTTAAACTCTCCAGAATGTTTCCAGTGACAAAGAAAATTAATTAAGTTCTCTTCCTACAATCAGAGTATAAATAGTGTGGAAGCATCTGAAGATATTTTCCAGCTGCTGAGCTATATAACTATTTCACAACCTCAGAGGAAGAAGTTCTTGTTATCTAAACAACAGTATTATTAGAGATGATTAATCTCATCCTTGCTATTCAACCAAACTATAGAGTGATTCTTTCCTCCTTCTTCCTGGCAATAGCATACACAATATAGAATGTACATGAACAAAGCCTAAAAATGGCTTCTTGCTATATAGGTCACTATTACTGTAGCAGAAAACTTTGTAGATGAGACAAATGTTAAGTGGTGTTAGTTACACATTCTTACATTCCTACTGAAAATTATGCCTTGAGTCTCTGTTATTCTTTTACTTTATTATTAGAATATAAACCAAACTGGATGTAGCCAGAGTTCTGGGAATCACTTATGGTGGGACGATTTATTGGAGAAATCCTAGGTTTTTCTAAAAGCGGATGAGGGAAATAGTCACGGCATCCTTGACTCAAACTCTTCATTCAGTGGAGTCCCATGACCTCCTCCAGGATGTATTTCCTCCAGAATCAGAGACACTGAGATGGCTAAAGCTAGGTGAGGCTAGTCCTTACTGTGGTGCCACCCAACAGGAGCACACACTGATGGTGCATCACACTGGCATTTACAATAAAACCTTGTTTATTCCTCCAACTTTTAAAATTAAATTCTTTGAACTGTGGCATGGAATCTAAATTGCTTATAGGTTTGTTTTTTATAGAAAAATTATTAAGGCAGAGAAAGGGAGTATAAATATATAAAGGAAAACCAGAAGACCATCAGTGTGTTTGATCAGCATAGATCACAAAAAGACACCCTGTTTGTAAAAATCCCTTTTCTGGTTTTCAGACTATTGCTCCCACACTAAACTCTAATCAAGGAAGTCTTTTCATAGAAGAAACTGTACAGTGCTTGACCACATTCTTGATGCATGCAGCTAAATGTATGCCAGTTTCCTGAGCTATGTCTTCTAACTTGAATTTGTACAAAGCTTTGACATAATGAACACTGATTAGATTAGTAATTATTCAGAAATTATAGTTCTTAGGTTTGGAGAATAAAAAGAATACTATCGAGACAGATTGCAAAGTCTTTTTTCAAAATGCATTGACACAATCTTCCTCTTTTCTTTCCTCAAAATGAGCTTCAGTAACTGTTCATTGCCCACCAATCTGATATGTGTCTTGAGTTATTTTTAATAAGGAAAATGAACTAAAACATATACATCTATATTATGTCTATCAAGTAAACATTAGGTAACCCTTGTTTTTAGGGCCACTCTATTTTGACTTTCTGCAAATTTCGCACAAGTTCAACTTATCTGAAAAGTAGCTGTAAGGAAAATACATGATTATTCTATGTAAGAGAAATAGGAATTAGTATACCCGCAGTTGCCACTGGTTTTGCTAATTTAAAGACAAAAATGAAAAGGCAACATACAGTTTCTGACCTGCATTAGGCTGCCTTTTAGCAAAAATTAAAAACTATTTTAAATATTCCTTCCTTGATATTTCCTAGTCAATTCAGCAAAAACAAAACCACCCTTTTACAGCAAACAAGGGAGGATAGATAGTATTACGGAAGAAGGGCTGTAGTCACATATAATGATTAGCAAACGGGCTGGGTTTAAAGGAGACAGGGCTATGATTTCACAGAAAAAAATTGAAAACTGCAAAAGGTTGTGAATCTAGAATTAAGAAAACTTCCATTTTATTTTTTTTAAATATTGTTTCCAGTCAATATTGGCTTCTGCTGTTGCAGATAAAGTAGGTAATTTATGATTTTTACAATGCTGCAAATATACCACATACTTAGGGACCAAATTTGCAGAGTAGTTCCTTTAGATTTCCTCATGGAGAAAAAAAATCCAACATCAAACTAACAACCACCTCCTCTCCAAGAAACCCCACCCTCTTGTTTTCATAAATAGGCTTACTGAGGACAGTGAAAAAGTCTTACTTCTTGGCATCTTTATTTCCTTTAAGAATTTCAGAGTGATAATGCAACATAAAGTTCACCAGAATTACCTTATAGAGCTTCTTGAGACCTCCTCTCATATAAAGCAATCCCTTAAGATAGAGTAACATCTCAGCAACATCTTATATTAAAATCCCTCCTCCAATGCATTTTTTTATTCCTGTAAACACACTGCATCCTAAAACTGAAACCACCAGCATGGTACAAGCCTAGAGCAGAGTCCTGAAAGACAAGACAGGATTATCGTCAGCTCTCACCAATAATTAACTGTGCGCCAAAATGTTCTCTAGCCCTGAGATCCACTGATGGGGAACTGCCCAAGTCTGTTACATTCTCCTCCTTACTGAAACATCATGGCCACAGCCAGGCTGACAATTGGAAATGGTCCCTCATCTGTGTGAATGCCCATTCTTAAGCCTGGGAATTAGTTTGGATACTTCATTTGTACCAGCACTAGCCTCTGCTTGGTGTAACAGCAGCCACAGCATGAAATGATATAGTGGAAAATAACAATAACATAAAAATAATATTAACCACAACTAGACAATTAATCTGACACAGTTGATTGCGCATCCTGGAGCCACATAATTCTGGCACAGGAAGGATGTCAAGATCACAACTTTTGTATCTTAAAGACACTTATGAAAATCGCCTCGGATCTTATTTTCACTTTGGTCTTCTCTAAATGTCATATTTTCAAAACTCCATATTAACAAAATATCATAAGCAATTTTAAACAAATGAAATAATTTTACTGACATTTGACCAATTAAAGTACATTTGTAATCAATGTTACAAAAAAAGCTTTAAGTAAAATGACATATCTTCAACTAATACTTTTTTAATCCTTGGTCTTAAAATATCTACTACATAAATGACAAGCAGGGTCAAAGCAAATTGCACTTTATAAACTCAAGTTTAAGACATCAAACAAGAATTCATAAACCCAATATAAATGAAAATTCTTAACTTAAGTTTGGTCCATCCCTGGTCTACCCTATGGAGATAAGAAAGGAAGACTGCAATTTTAATTGGTCCAATAAAGTCGGTTTGTGCTATGGTAAAGGAACATAAAAGCTAGATCAAAGCCAGCCTGCTAACGGGCCTGTCAGTACCAACACTGAGACAGCAGCAGCAGACCCTGCAGCAGAGCAGTCAACACCAGGAATGCAGGTTGCCATATGCAAGGCAATCTTTAGGCCCTTCCGTTTATTGATTTGCAAAGAGCTTCCTCAGCTCAATTTACATCAATGTTAAGCACCCTTTATAGACACAGGAAAAAGCAGAATGTACAGAAAGAGTAGAGAGAAAAAACAAATATCATTCCTTCCCTTGTTTGTAAACGTTGAAATAGAGTTTCCAGCTTTCTTTGCCATAATTTTTTCCTTTCATTTTTTAATCAAGTTCTGAAGGATTTTATTACACTTTGTGCTATCTGCCGGTTCTGTCTTGTTTTACAATGGTTTATAACTGAAAGTTAAAATCAAAGTAAGATGGCAATATAACCCTGGCAGGTAAGTAGGAAAAGGAGTGTATTTGAACACCACAAATGTTTCCTTCATTCTGAAATAAAGAGAAAGGAGGTTTGTACATGATGTACCTCTTCATGTCTTTCAGTGACGTCATCTCCTTATTGCCTAAGTCTCATTTCTAAGAACAAATTTGGCTCTGAACTTGGAAGCAGACCTGCCTGGTAGACTGCAGAGATACTCTTAAATCAGCTCTGGAAATCTCACTGCTGCACGAGTCTCTGTGTCCACCTACCTAAAGAATTTATAGAATCCCTGTTCCCAAGGCATGACAGCACCTCATAACACTGATATAGAAGTACTGCAGTTTTAATTTTACTGGTGGGCAAAATATTTTCACAGAAGCTACTTTCTCCTAGGTCAGGGAGGAGTTCTGCAATAGAGCAGTAAAGCAAAGCTAAACTGGGCATATCTCAGCTGAGCGCTCCAATGCCCCGTTCCTGAGGTTTTGCCAATGAATTTGTAAAAATGGCTGAACCCTCTACCTTGTGTGCACTCTACATAGATTAGCTGCTTGGAACCTCTCTTCCATATGGCAGAACTAAGTCCAGCTTGAGATGTGAGGGATGCAGACAGATTTCTAAGGCTTTGTCTCTACTGGTAAATAACGCCAAGCCAGAAATCAGCCTCAAACACTGGGCCCATTTTTGTCCCCATCAGTTCATCATTGCCTTGCTCCTACATCTGTTTTGGACTATTCCAAGCAGCTTCCTATGTGATGTATCATCTTCTCCCAAGAGAATTAGTCCTGAGCATCTACACTGACTAGACCAATCCACGGCTGTCTTTGACTTAACATTTATACAAACCCTCGGTAATCAGTTCTAGCTCAATAAATAGCTTTCCACTCTGTAAGAAAATAAGGACACAATTTTGAGGACTGTCTCCTCCCTGTCCTAAAATCCCCAAATACAACAAAATGCTTGATTGTATTATAAGGCCCTTCAGTATTACCAGAGTCTCCTTGAATACTTCTCACCTACAAATGTATACGTTTCTCTGCTGCAAAATACGTTTCGTTCTTTTACCTTAAGGAAAATTTAACAGTCACATTCTAAAGCTCTTCTTATATGGTTTCAGCAGTCATGCCGCATGCTTGATTGCTGTTGAAGTGTCTGCTGTAAGCACTTGTATCATGATTAGCAAGGAGCCCTTTCCAGTCCCCAACCCAGAAGACATGCTACAGCTCCTGCAAGGCTGCAGCCTGTATGTATACAATCCCCACATCCCAGTTTCCTTGCAAAGCAAAGCTGTGCTCACAGTCTTGGTAGGAGCAAGAGCAAATTCTAATCAAAGGACAATCTGGATAATTGGTAGGTTAGGACTTCAGCCTGCACCAAAGTATGCTACAGAAAAGAAGCGTGAATGCAGCCTTACAAAGCTCAAAATATAGAAAAGCCTAGTAAAGCAACCACGAAGAGAAAGCAATAAGCTCTTACTTTGTGTGAGCAACTAGGTCTTATTTGTAGAATACATATATATATATCTGTTTCAGAGGCAGTTTGTGCAGTGCTCTCAGAGCTCCAGATTAGCTCCTTTTAGAAACAAAGACTGTGCTTGTTATCCGTTTCTTCTTTGCTCTGGCATCACTGGGAATTTTTTTTTTTTAATTATTTTGATGATTACAATTGCAGCCAAGCCTCCATCACAGCACAATAATGGCATCAAATGAAAACAATAACAAAAATCCAGAAGAGTGAGTGAAACATACAAATATCTTTCTGGTTTGAAGTGTCACTTTTGAAGTGACACCATTATTCAATCACTGAGAAACTACAAGGTGAAGCTACCAAAGGGATAGAACAACAGAACAGACGTGGTGTTCGGAACTGCCAAATGCAGGACAAAAAAAAGTTGAGCAAAGGGAACTAAACACAGATGAACGTAAAGCAAAACCAAACCTTATGAATAAGTTGTTCCAGTGTGCAGAGTCCTAAGTGCTTTAGCCAGCTTTAGCTAAAGTACACAAACAGAGCAGTCATTGGAGTTCTTCAACAGTCAAGTCACTTGGAAAAACACAAGCAGCTATAAATCAAACAAGCCACGTGCTTGTGGGCATACTTCACATAGAGGGTGCATTGAGATAGACCTGCAAGGACATGATTACAATAGCCAAGAAACTGAGGTTTTTTCTTTTTTTTAATGTTTGGAAAGCACCTAGAACTTTTCGATTGCTACCCAAAAACACGTAGTTACAATAATAACTGCAAACGTGTAAAGACTAAAAATGAATGCCAAGATAAAAACAAGAGGGGAAAAAAAAAAGGGGGGGGGGCAGGGGTAAGCAGATGTGAGGCACTGGTCATGGCACATAAGTATGTAATGCTGGAACACTCTCAAAATCAGATCAATTTTTTTATTTCTACTAGGCTGTTACATTGGTACATAAATATGGAACAAACAGTGACAGGCTCATTTCCACTTCTGGGTTGTGAGTGTTGATAGCTGTATGGTTCTGATGGATAACTGCTGATACAGGATAAGAAAACAGGGAAAAATAATTACTGCAAGAAATCACATGGTAGTCCCCAGAATAGTATATTAACCTGAAAGGAAAACTTGGCAGGGCACATTCCCATAGCTATGAAAACAAGGCAGATATCAGCAGACTCTGCTTAGGAAAAAAGGCTACAATGCAATGATAAAATTCAAAACCAGAGGGACAAAGATGACAAATGAAAGAGCTACAGGTATTAAAAAGATAATATAATTATTCAAATTGTGTTAAACTACTTTCTCCATTGTTCATAAAGTGATTAAATCTTCCCAGGCACAGCAATGAAAACCCTCCAGGAATGTAAAAGAGAGAAGAGTGCTGTTCTGAATTTAAAATGTCCTTCCTACCTACCACCTGAGCTCTGCTTCTGACCACAGCCTAAACTGAAACATGACCAAACTAAAGGGCTGCAAATAATACATGCAGAGGCAACTCTCATTCTAGCAGGAGCAGAAGTCTCAGCTACTTTGCTACAAAAATTATACTCCTATCACTTACATTTTTGCACAACAGTGTGGCATTTACAGCACTCACATCACAGATGGGAAATGTGTGTCCAACTCCTTGTTCAGACTAAGAGGATTTAGACCTTCATCTTTCACCTCCAAGGCGCCTACACCAGTTTTTACACTAGACACGCTCTGTCTTGTCCTTAGTCATCCACTGAAATAAGGAGTTCAAATCCTGTCATATTTAATTTAGTAAAAGCATTTCAACTGAATTCTAGCAGACCAGGCATCACCAAAATTGGCTGTACATTAGAAGTCAAAAAGAAATAATGGAAGCTTCAGCCAAAGCAACTAAACAAAGCTAGTTTAATTTTTCAAATAAAACTAAAAGGCTCTGATCTATATTATAACATACAGGGAGATGCCACCAAACCGGAGTACAAAACCTTCCTTTTATTCGGAATGTTTTCTTCCTAGGGCTGAACTGTAGAGGTTACTCATCAAGATTTTAGAAGAAACCACGCCAGAGTTATTACTAAAGTTCAGTACTTAGTAGCCCTCATCCATGCCCATTCCTCCACAACATAATGCTCTATCAAATCACCAACTTTGATCACTGAACTTCGTTGCTCAGTCCTATCAAAACATGACATATATAGCATGATAGGTGAAAAAATCCCTGTACTTTTGTCATTTGTCATTAATATTTTAATCTTTTCACAGAACAATAACTGTGGTCTAGGAGTCACAATAGCAGCACAAACATCCATGCCATCTTAATACTTCCAGATATGCCATTTCATGAAACCACTAGCTTTAGAAATCTGAATGGGAAATACTTGGCAAATGCTTGGACAGCTAGGGGAAAAATTGGTGTGTTCTAGAAAGCATTGTTTGTAATTCAAAGAAAGAAGCTTGGATATTTGTGTTTTTAAAAAGTGAGCATTCTTTGAAATGTGATGTTTCCACAAAAATGGGTGCAATATTTAATGTAGTTTTAGAGTCCATTTTCTCTCCTCATTGTGGAGAGTTCCATGAAAGTTGAAGACTTCAATCTGACTCCACCAGAAAAGGCTAGTTTCTGAACTACAGCCGAAAAACTCATGAGTTTGCCAAAAAAATAGAAAATTACCTTTATAGTCCAAATATAACAGAAACTATGAGGTAAGTTCTGATAAATCCTATTATATGATCTTGAGTGGTCTCTGGGTAATAGGTAGAGATTATGTTCGTGTTTGCTATTTTTTGTCAGAAATAATTTGCAGTAAATATTGTTTATGTGAACCAAAGAATTTCTTTACTATGACCAAAGCACACAATAGCAGTGATGTTACTACACTGTTCCTTCTACTCTTACCCTTCCATATCTTTCTTTTATCCATGAAAACAAGATACGCTCCATTTCTGCTTTCCTTTAACAAAACCCAGGCTTAACCCCAATTGTTGTCATGTGCCTTCATTTCAGTTGGTACTGATTTTGTTTTTCTTGGATCCAACAAAATCTAGGCATACTGGAACATAGCTTATTTCATGTCAAGATATATTGCACTACACGTACTAGCTGATCGGGAGTTGTTTTCTCTAAACACTGAAAAGATTTCCTCTTGTTGTTTCAGGATACTTCTAAAACACGTCTCTGAGCTTAGGGCTAGAGTTTGATTAATGCATGATTTCCTCTTTAAAATTAGAAACAGGAATCATGAGTGATGGTTAATAATTTTCATTTGCTCTTCTGCTCTGTTTTCCAAGCAGTCTAATTAAGGCCTGGTTCCCAAGCTTGATTAGGCTTCTTTTACATCTGACTGCAGTTTGCAGATAGTGCTTCCAGGCAGGAACTCATGCTTATTTGCAGTAAATGGAAACAATCTGGGAAGGAACAAGAAGATTGTTTTGGTTTGTTTTTTTTTTTTCTCCTCCTTTAATTAGAGAAATTGTAACGTCTCTTGCCGGAATCAACAACATCATTTAACTATAAATGTCAGAAGTGGAGACACAGTAATGAGGCCCCAAGTCACATTTGGTGAACTGCATATTGTAGTCATGCCATTAGAGACAACTGTTTTACACTTTTACCAAGTCTGTGGGATTGCAGGGCACTCAGTCTATGCTGTTTGAATTTCACATGTACCATGGGAGCTGTAAAAGGTCTGTACAAACATGCAAATTAGCCTCTGGTTCTCCGATCTGCCCTGGTGCCTCCTGAAGATGCTGAGCACTGCTGCACCCTAGCAGTAGGGAAGATGTCTCTCTTGCCGACTAACAGCTATCCCAACAGCAATTCCTAAAACAAGTTCCTGTGTTACTACCACGTGATACAATACGTGTGGCTATATATGATATACAATGTGTGTTTCAATTACTTGCTCAGTCCTCAGGAAAAGAGAGAGTTTCTCCTCCCCGCTCCTATCGTAAAATGACAGGACACATCTATTTGCTGATTCCACAGATTTGCCCTTTATCTCTGCAGTGACACAGCTCTCAGTCGGGTGATCCCTCCCATCAGACAGTCTTCTCAGAAAGTGGAGTCTCTTTGTCCCCTGCACTCCTCTGACTCCATCTCAGTGTAATGCTCCCGGTACTTTTTAAAAGCTGTTTGCCAGTGATGGTGTATTAAATACGTCAGGAGCCCTACCATGATTTTAGTTACACGTATTTTCTTCTGACACAGACACGATTTCTATATTTTTGTTAATCCTGTATGGGGTAGTTTTGTTTGATCTGTTTTGTTTTGTTTTTCTCATGTAGTATCTTAAGACAGGTGCTATATGTTGACTCAGTGAAGAAGAGTTAATATAAGTATATTTTTTTTCCCTAAAGGTACTTGTTTAAAGGATAAATGCACTTTAAAATAGTTCTGTTGGTCACCATGCATTAAAGGTATTATTAGCAAAGACAAATCCCACAGTTTGCAGATGTTAGATGTGTGATTCAGCATCTCTTACTACTAGTTATAGTTTCATGCCGTAAATCTAATGAGCTTTTGGCATAAATGAAATTAAACATTATCAGTATCAAGCAGATCTAGATGATACAAACAGTGTCCATTTATGTTACCTAAAGGGCTTGTTTGTACAGCAAGATCTAGACAGTGTTCTTTCTACTGATAGAAGCAGACTGGGACAGATTCTGAGGCATAACATGTCATCATCACATCACATCACATCACATCTTATCACATCACATCACACCACAGAGGCAGCTCAATTCATGCCAGCTTCTACAGTCTTCTACAACACAAAGTGGAGAGCATATTAAAATTAACTTTTAGGACCCCTATTTTAGATACGGAGCTTTAGCTTCAAAATAATTTGCCTGACCACTTTCCCTCTAGTACCAAGTTACTATTACACACAGCTCTAATGAAAGACAGAGGAAAGCCTTAGGTTTCCCTCTTTCTCCCTGAGGCTACTGGTAAGAGTAGTCCCAGAGAAAGAGGAAAATCAGGACTCTGTTTCCAATGCAGTTTGTACATTTGATCCAGTAGGACAATCCATAAGCCAGGACACAGGACAGTACTGACTGAAGAAACAAACTCTCCTTTCTTCTTTACAGGATACAGACCAAGCTATTTCTTGGGTTTCATGTCCCATTATCTGAAACTGAATTCAGGGCTGATGAATGAGGAAGGTTTAAGTTATCTAAGAGATGAAGCCTCTTCTTGACTTCAGTGAAGCATAAATGAAGTATGAATTAATCAGTTGGGCACCCAGTTTTCTCTCCCAGGTGAAGGTCATACTCAGGGACTGTGTTTCTTTCTCTAGGATAAAGAATAGAATAGAATAGAATAGAATAGAATAGAATAGAATAGAATAGAATAGAATAGAATAGGAACAGAATATCCTGAATTGGAAGGGGTCCACAAAGATCATTGAAGTCCAGCTCCTGGCACTACACAGAACCAGGTGTTATTACATTTCTAAGAGTCTCTAAAGCTTACATACTGCTTGTGAGAGGGCAATAGAAGATATTCCATGATATTTAGGTGTCTGAAATCTACCAAAGTTATATGTTGAACAGGATACAGACACCCCAAATATGCCCCCAAAAAGTCTCAAAATGCAGACTGGCTATGAAATATCGGTATTATCTTAACCTCAATTTCCTTTTTCTTTTTTATACTTTTTGCTTAACTTCTCTTTTAACAAATAAATACATATTGTTTAAATTTATTTCTATTAAAAATACAATTAAGAGGTGTTTTTGCAGATATGAAAACTATAGAGCTGTTTCACTCTATTTGTGCATAGAAGAAAAAGTTTTATTACACGTCTTCGTATGTATCAACTAATTTTTGTTAAAGAACAACATGACTACCATGACAGGGCTATATTTTAGAGAAGAGAACAAATGAAAGAGGAAATTAAGTTCTTCTTGTACTGGAAGGGGAAATTAAATGAAAAAGCAGTTGTTAAATATTTTGAGTGACTTGCTGAAAGATTAATAAATTATGTTATTGTTTTCAGAACTTACATTTGCCATCTTAATGTCTAAGTGGTTTTCCAGCTAAAACTTTGGGGTAATAAACCATCTGACTTTTGAATGACTCAAACACGTAGGTTCTAAGCAACAAAGGTGTTATGTATTTTGTCAGTACACATGACACACTCTACTCTTCTTCTCTCCAACAGACACAAATTCAAGATTACATTTTATGCTTTGTTATTATTCTACTTCATTCTCTTTACATCACTAAGCCATAAGTCAGAAATGCTTGTTATAGCTGGAAGAAGAATATGTTCTTAGTTATTTTTGGTCCTTTGATATGTAAGGACTTCATTCATTTAAACTAAGTATTTTATCCTAGAGCTTGGCACATCGGTTAGGATTGGTACTGGGGTGAGGCTGGTAATTTTGCTTCTTATTAAAGTTGCCCAACACTTCTCATTATAAAGCCTGTTTTCAGCCGCATATCGCTTTGCCAAACCTTAAATGTTTGGGCTGAAATTTTCCATGCCAGGTGTCTGCCTGAGGCAGAAATATTTCAGGAAGTTTCATCCAAAATGGTACAGCTGTTTCTGAGAATAAGGTTAAAGAAAATCTGTTGTTTAGTAATGTTGAAAAAATATTGGCAACCTTTTCCTGGAGAAGTCCAAGTGTTTTTATGGAGAAAGTAAAAGTTTGAAGTTTGGGGTGACTGGAAAATGGAGAGAGGGAAGCTGACTTTCTGTCAGTGATGTATGTCTGCATAGAAACATTCTCATTTAAAATTTTCAAAAGTCAACCTTTTCAACATTTTCAGCAGAGATTTGTAGGCTCAGTGTCTTGGACTCTAATCTCTGCTGAAGTCCCTTTACTTGTTTCTTTCTTACACTTTCTGCGGCTAAACCCAGCCAACAGGAAACATTACAGAAAGAGACTCATGCAGCACTTAGGCTACGTAAAGCAGAGCCTAAATTCAGGCACTATGGCTCCATGAAAGGAGCATCCCCACTGGGTATGACACAGTTCCTCATTACACTTTCTGATCACCCAAATGTGCAGGTATTTTGCTGAGGGAAGAAAACTAGAACTACAGGGGACGGCTTGAGCCTCCCTGGTGACTGTTTCTTCCATCCATGCAAGATGTGGGCATGGGAAGGGGCACCGAAAAAATCTGGGTACTGGTAACTTGGACATGGAAAGCAGGAGCAGCTGGGGCTGCCTGTGGATACCCAGCTACACAGCAGCAGGCCACAGGGTGAAAAAAACAGACCTGCCAAGGAGCCTGGGAGGGGATATGGAGGTGTGGAAAACATGGGGTATGGGGACTGGAAGCCATGCAAAAAGCAAGGTAAGGAGAACTGAAGGAGAAATGTGGCAAAATTGGGGGGAATAGGGTGAGAGGAAAAAAAAAAAGTAAAAGGAAACAGAATAGGATAAGAGCAGGGAAAGGAGCTTGCTGGAGGGAAGGATTTAGAGGGAAAGCTGGAAAATTCATCCTGAACATGGAGAACAGAAGAGGTGGGTGATGGAGATTAAGTATAGAGACAAGCCTGGAGCAAAGGGAATCTTGGACTAGGCATCAAAAGCAGGAAAGAGAGTGGCACACAGGCATGGCAAAGGGCACCAAATTCAGAAGGATGGGATAGAAAGAGCTGTAGGTGCTAAGCAGTGTTTCCTTCTGAAGGAAATCCGGGTCCAACCTGCAGATGGACTGATGGCTACTGCACGTGACAGTAAAATTCAAAGAGACAGGACATGAACTAAAGTACCATCTCACAACCAAGCTGCTTAATCATTATTAATTACATGCTCTGAGAGTTTTGGTCTCAATGCCAGTCTTCCAGACCATTCCCAGTTTAGGTCTAGCACAAGCCACAGATTGCTCACAGTTTTTGCTTATATGAAGGCAACCTCCACTGAGGTAAGAGAATATTTGGTTACATGGGCCCAAATTGTGCCGTGCACACACCCAGAACCAGAGGACGGGCCTTGGCTCACATTATTTACTAGTATAGACATTGCCTAAAGCTATAACTGTACCGCTAAATGAAAAAGGGCCAGGGAATGACTCAAGAACTGAACTGCTGATTGCTCATGCAGATTAAGAGTTAGCTCGCTCACAAGTCTCCATTTTGGACCACTAAGCCTAGGAAATATCTGCTTCAGAGTGGTCTTTGGTAGCAGGAAAGTAAGCTGCTTTGTGTCACTTTGTATAGTGAACAAATCAGCCGGATCTTTTACTTGGTGCTTCTGGAAACGAGTCCACTGTCGAAAAATAAAACCAAACAAAAAAAAAGAGAGATGAGTAAAACAAGAAGTTAGCAAGATTGTCAGAATGTACCAAGTAAAAATAATTACTGTTTTACAGATTCAATATTATGGTCCTGTTTTGACTAAAAAGTTGGATTAATAAGGGAAAGCTTTATGAAAATAAGGAGTAAAAACAAAGGCAATCCTAAGTGCATTTTTTTTTAACAGACAAAACCCAGGCAGGTCATTCTTGCAAGAAATAGAGGAAATCAAGGCACATATCAACAGGTATTGTGAAGTGACAAAGTATCCTTTCAGCCCTTGACAGCAAACCACAGGTGACATATTGTGTCAGGTTTTGTAAATTGTGACCTTAAAATATAGCTAAGGATATCAACACCTGCTTAGCTGATCTTGTATTAAATCCAGGGAGAAGCTGTCAGAATTTCATTGCAGTGTAGGCAGGCCTATGCAGGAACTGAGGTGTGGCCTGTGCAAGCTTTTATGGCATACTAAATCAGTGTGGAAAACGTTCAGCCCACACTCCTCTTTTTGCCCACTGATATGAAGTATGTTTGGCAGATCAAAGCTAATATTAGCGAATGAATACCAATGTGTTTTTTTAGTAGATTGGATCTCAGAGACCTGGCAAAAAAATATATACTGTGTTCCTGAAAGCACAGGTACAGAAAAAAATGCCAGAGGGCGTAGAGGAAATGATACATGTCAATACAAATAACTATCACTCTGGGTGAAATTCCAGTCCATGAACTTCATTAATTTGGTGGTAGCTTGCCAGACTGCAAATCCCACCAACAGAAATGTAATAAGCAATAAAATAAAGGATTTAAGTCACTCTCTGCTGAGCTTCTGTTCTTCTTTGTTTCCAATATTCATTTAAGCCACAGTTAACCTACATGTCTTTATCCTCATCCTGCACAGTTATCATGAAGTCTCACCTTATACCATAAGCATAATAGACAAAATGCACAATCTTCTGAAGATTTCAACAATGTTCCAAAAAAAAATTAATGCTACATTTAATACAGCTACTAGCCAAGAGCAGTCAGTCAAATATGTAAGTACAAAGCTATACACATTGTGACTCATGAAAGCCACACCAAACCTAGAATAACCTCTGAAATATATGTGTATCTATTGAAAATTAGGTGGGAGCTAAGGCTCCCCAGTGATCATCTCAGAAGGAGAATATATACTGGCAGGTGGCAGAGTAAAAGAAAAGTCTTGGAGGTTGAGAAAATAAATACATGAGTGTTGTTTAGATGATATGCAAAAGAGTCAACTGGTTGTTCCTTTGCTTTCCACAGCTTGCACCAGCAAGATAAGCAGGCTAGCAACCATAGCCCTAAATTAAACATATATCATGGTGATAATATACCTGTTTGCAAGTTTAGTTTACCATAGCCCTAAAATAGATTCTTCACAGTAGAGTAAATCTACAACTTACTAAGTATTTCCAGTCACCAGGTCTTGGCTGCTGAGACCTTCAAAGGAAAATTATGAACATTCTCAAGAAAAACAACACAATGTAAGTTGCAAGAAATAAGAACTTTTAAAAATCAAGCCATTTACCAAAGACAGAAAGGACCCTGTGGTTCATCAGGTTTGTTTTCCTGCTGTTGCAGACATCCACACATAGGATATCCCTCATGAACTTACGAAGTTGCATTTAGAGAATGTTGGCCTGTTTGTTTATTCAATTTGTTCTGAAGCTTCAATGTTCCAGCAGTTAAAAACTGCCTTCTGATTTGCACGTATTTCTGATTATTTTACATGCATCTAGTTTTCATATGAACATTGGCCCTCGTCATAGCTTTTTGCCTTTCTGGCATGAAGCCCTTAACACATTTAGAGACAGTAAGGAAATCCTCATCCCAGTCTTCATTTCAGTAAGTTAAATACCATGCCTATTCAGTTTCCTCTCAGAAACTGCATGTCCCTAGCTATTTTCTCTTTCCTGCTTCCTTCTTGTTTCAGCTTAACACATTTCTAAACATATGGATGGTCAAAACTGTAAGTAATGTGAAGGAGTCTCCACCAAAACCTCATCTGAATATGTATCTCTGATATATTCTCTGTGTCATATGCCTTTTCCAGTACTGGATCACATTGCCGTGATTAATTAGCACATCCTGTCTTCCTTCTCAGGAAGACGTCCTGCAGACGATAACAGGAATTATTGGAATTTTTTTCCTTCAGGTTTGTCAGTCTGTCAGCTCTGCCTGTATCATTTAACTGTGTTGCCAATTCCTCATTTTGTATCACACATACTTTATCAACAAAACACAAATTAAAACATTAAATAAAACCACTCTCCAGCATGATCTTTCTTACAATTCTTGAGGAACCTTTGTGAATACATTTTTTTTCCCTTTTCAACACTATGAGTTTAATTTTCTTAACTGATCTCTCCCCAAATTCTTAACTTTACTCCTTAATCTCTGACAGTTTAACCACATCCTCCCTAACTTTGTCCACATACTACTGTTCTCATTCCTCTTCCCTGTTTCTTTATGTGCACATTTCTGCCCTCTTGTATCCCTTTATCCATAGACATGTACCAAAAGTAGGTGTTGCTTTTGTGCAATTCTATTTCAGACTTTTCTCATCATTTCACAATATCTAGTTATTGACTCAGATATTTCACCCTGAATTATTAATACTGAACAGTCACAGAATCATAGAACATCCTGAATTGGAAGCAACCCACAAGGATCATCAAAGTCCAACTCCTGGACCTGCACTGGACAGCCCCAAGAATCACACCATGTTTTTGAGAGTATTGCTCAAACACTTCTTGTACTCTGTCAGGTTTGGTGCTGTGACCACTTACCCGGGCAGCCTGTTCCAGAGCTCAAACACCCTCTGGGTGAAGCATCTTTTCCTGATATCCAACCTAAACCTCCCCTGACACAACTTCAGGCCACTCCCATGGGTCCTATCACTGGTCACAGGGAAGGGATAGGTGCCTTCTCTGACCACGATGAGGTCCCCCTGCAGTCTCCTCTTCTCCAGGCTGAACAAACCAAGTGACCTCAGCTGCTCTTCATACAACTTCCCCTCCACCATCTTCATGGATCTTCTTTCAATGATCTCTAATAAGTTAATATCCTTTTCTATATTATTGTTTGTGAGGTGACCATCCTCATCAAGAAACTGGCCAATGTTATTTCTGGACTGTCTTTTGCTATTAACATATTATTAAAAAGCTATTTATATTGTCCCCCTCAGTACTGGCCAGCTTCACCTTTAATTGAGCTCTAGCCACATGAATTTTTCCTGCACAGTTGTGAACATCTCCTAATCTCAAAATTTAGCCTTTTTTTCCTTGATCATCATTACTGTGAGGTTGCAATGGGAGAGTAACAGGAATGTGAAAAGGTTGCCATTTTCTGAGCTAGAAACAGAACTGGAGACCATGAAAATAATGAAAAATCTATAGTATCACTCTATCCCATACTTGACTGCAGAAACTAGGATACCTTAGCTATGCTGCCTTTAAGCTATCATCTAGAGCTTTGTTTGGGGTTTGGGTTTGGTTTTCTTTTCTTTTCTAATTTGGGGATTTATTTATATACATATTTATTTATTGTTGGCTGTTTGGCTTTTGGCAATGTCTAGTTGGCAAAAGTTGCCATTCTATTGGCATTTTGTCTGCATAGATTTCATCTATGCAACAAACTAGTGAGCTATACTACTCAGGAGAGGTAACCACCATTTTTTCTAGGGGCTACAGAAACATTCAACCATACTACATTTCAGTGGTAAACACAGCCGTAATCACTCTATTCTTTGTCCAAGAAACAGGAATGTGGAATGAAATATAATGTTATTAATACAGAATTAATTGTAGAAAATGGTGCAATGCAATGTAACACAATAATAAAGCAAAACAACCCTTAAAGAATACATTTAATCATTTCTATATCCTCCAGTTTTTGTGTGATCAGACTTATTTTCAAACTGGGCAAAAACATCATTCTTTGAGTTCAATCCCATATGCCAAATTTCAGTCCAGAATGATTTTTTTACAACTAAGTTATAAATCCCTGAAAACGGGGGGAAATAATGGAAACACTGACTACAATGTCATAAATAAAAGCCTTCCTCTGAAGGATTTCCAAGATTTCCAGTTCACAAGAAGTTTAATGTTTCAATTGAGACTTACACCAAACTTCAAATAATGACACAGTACAAATTTGTACTCAAAACAGTACAAATAAAGTAAATTTATTCATGATGTATTACTGGTAACTGTTTATGTCCCAGAAGTGAAAAACACCAAGCTCAAAGGCAGCATGATAGCCTATATCCTGTAAAACTACACATTTTTTTCCAAGACTTCACTACAGCCGGAACTCAACCAATGCCGTACTCTCAACAGTAAGAATACTTCTATTGTAAAATAAACAGTATATTTTTCATATCACTGTTTTCTATGTGCATTTTGCATTTAATTTTTGTTTCTCCCACAAGATAATTTTGTACAGATTTATTCTTTTTTCCTTTAGCCTTACCTCACAGAAACCGCTGTTCCATTTGTGTTTTCCTGGGTTTCAAGGACTGTACTTACTGAACAAATACAGCCATTGTATGGGAGTATTTGTATACTTGTTTCTGTTCTGGAACTGCTGATTTCTCTCAGGTTAAGTGGGGTACATGGTCTAGTCACTGGTAGCAGTTTTCTGAATTTTTAAAATTTTTATCCACTACTGCAAGGCAGGCCTTAATAATTAACATGCAGATATCATTAGTCCTATTGATTTTCAGTGGAGTGGGGGTTAAATTTCTCTCTTTTTTTGGTAACATCTAAACCAATATTGTTTTGATCCTATACTGTTAGCCTTCTCTGATTTGATACCATTCACATTGTGCCCTGCTACTGTTATCAGTATCATATTACATTTGGTCCAACTAAAGAAAAAGTAAAATGAAGAATTTGCATAATGATTACAGCTTCAGACTTGAAAACAAAAACTCCAAACTATTCTGCCTTTGGCAAGACAGTACTTAAATTTGTCTGTTGTAACAATAAGGCTGCTCTAAGGTGTCAGTAGAGAAAAGGCAGACCACAGCTCAGTTCCCCATGCTGCATAGAAGTATTAAAGTTAGAAAAACTTTCTAAAACCATCAAATCCCACTGTAAACCAGCACCACCATGTTCACTTCTAAGCTGTGTTACCAAGTGCCACAGCCACACAATTTTTTTTAACATTTCCACCACTTCCCTGAGCAGGCTGTTCAAATGCCTGACCACCTTTCACTGAAGAAACTTTTTCTAATATCCAGCCTAAACTTCCCCTGAGGCTATTTCCTCTTGTCTTGTCACTTCTTTCTCCTTCTTCAAGCACTCACCACGGAGAGAAAGCAAGTTAATTCTGAACATCTGTCCTTGACCACTGACAAGACAGGAAACCCAGAGCAACAAGATTCTAATCATGAGCACTTCAGCTAAATATCCAAGAAAGGTGCAGTGACCTTGAGCTCACCGAACTCAAGTGGGTGATTAGAGAAGCACTAGAGCAGCTTCCGAGGAGTGTCCCAACATTAAGAAGGTATTTCAACTCAGTGGTTAATACAAACCATGCAGGAATGCCAGCTGCCTCATTGGCTTCTCAGCACTCTATCTTTCTCCATTTCTGTTTCAAGTCCTCACAAAAATTCATACTGTCATGACTGATTGTCATTGTAAGAAAAATGACTATCCTTATGCTGAAAGGTGTTTCACAATAGCATATTTGGAAATCAAATGAAGTGGTCTGAATAGAAATTCAATGTACTTGCAGTCAGCTGGAAATTCCTTTTTCCCATGTCTTTTCCTTTCAGCATTTCAAAATTAAATGTAAACATTCTTTCCTTGAGATGTACAACGATTCTTTATTGTTATTCATTGCCTTTTATCAGGATCTTCACGCAGTTTAAAGAAAACAGCATTTTCTAACATTGTTGAGTATGCAGGTAGGATTTTCAGAACTCTGGCAGGTATCTTTCATGTTTGTAGATAGAAGAGTAACTACCCAATGTTTTTGACTTGGCCATCTGTCTTAGGTCATCACCCATATTGCAAAACAACAGAACAGGACATGAATATGTGCCTCAACTGTCACATTTACAGCTCAGTTTATTAATGAGCACATACCTTCATTGCAATTTAATCTAGTATTCTGTACAGCAAACCATGGTGACCGACACAGGGCTCATACTCTATCCTTCGTTGCCTCCTATGCGGGAAGTAATCCTTTGAAAAGAGATAGCAAAGACATCTGCGTGCTGTAATGCTTTAACCTACAACAGCTAAATCTGCCAGTACTCATATCTCAGTGCCCACATTGAGTTTGGTGAGGTTTGGATTAGCCCTTAAATAAGGAAACAACAGTACAGGCCATTTATTTGATCTGTCTGAGGTCACACAGAAACTGATGTAAAACAAAGAAAGGATTGCCAGAATAAGAAATTGCAAAGGTAGTATTTAAGCAACCATTTACTTTCCAACTATGTGAAGAAAACATTTCCTAAGAAGTATAATGTTTTTACTGACATAGTTAAACTTTTTTTTTTTTTTTAATACACACAAAGGTCAATTTTGCCCCTTAGTTAATAGGATCACTAACAATGTCATCAAGTTAACCACACATATATATCCCTTTTTTCAAACAGAGAAGTTATGTGAAGCAGTAAAGAAAGGGTAAATATCACAGCCGATTTTGGCCAAAGATTAAACTTCTAACTGGAAGCTGAAGCACTGAAACCTACCCTTTCACAAAGATTCATCTTCTGCAACAAAAGCAAAATTCTCTGCTTTTAGCACTATGGCCCTCTCAAGTCATTTATAGAGCAAACATACTTTACTATATTTCTGCTAAAAGTACTTGCATTCAAAATATACTTATTTTATTCTAAATTAAACCGCATACTGTTGGTGATTTAAAAAAAAGTTCTTCCTCCAGCATTGAAATAGATCAAAACAAATGTTCATATATGTAAATGACTGTAGAGTTGCTTTTTCTCCAGCTGATCATTTCTTCCTATGTAGATCTGATGTTCTGCTTCCGAGAATAGAACTTATTAGCAACACTAAAAAAAAAAAAGATATCTTTCAGCAAGAGGCTCCTCTTTGCCAAACATCTCAGGGTTTGTCTCCAAGGACTTTAAAAGAAAAGAAAGAATGAAGAACGGAAACCATAAAGCATGCATTACTGCTATCATCTAATTGCTGAATGAATAGCACAGTTGTTTAGTCTGATTGCACTAAGCTAGTTATCCACTGCAAGCCTCATTGACAAAAAGGGAATCTACACAAATTATAGGGAAATTCAAGCACTAAAGGAATGTTTTGGTTCAGAGGTTTGCAGTGACTATTGGCTTTGGTTCCTGGCGTAGTTTGCCTTTGCCATATGAACTCTGTTGGGCTGGGTCAGCCCAAAGCTTTCCAAAAAGCCTGAGAAGAGGACAGACTTCCTTGTCATCTGTATCCCATAAATAAATTAAAGTGATGTTCTCCAGTCAGAGTTTGTTTCTTGGCAGGCTAATCTGCAATCAGAGAAAGAAAAGCTTTTCATTTGTGGACTCTAACTAAAGGAAGGAAGTTTTTGTATGTGTATTCACCAGAGACCTAAATATTAAAAAGTGAAAGAGGAAAAACATATGTTGCAGTCCTCCAAAAAATAAGTGGATAAAAAAATTGCATTAGAAACATGCCCTCAATTGATGATGTTCTAAAACAAAGCATTCCTTTACAAGGAGCAAGTAAAATAGTTTCACCACTACCATGTTATTACAGCATAAGAACAGGTTTTTCAGGCACTTTTTTTTCCCCAAATTCATACACTCTATACAGAAATAGCAAAAAATGAAACAAGCTTAATAAACCAGGTTCCAGTGGGCTTGCATTCCCCCTCTTATCTTATTGCAAAATGTATATATGCAGAATGACAGGGACATGGATCACACTTCCCTGCTATTTTTATGATACCACAACCAAGAAGTAATTGCAGCAAGTATGAGAAGTGCCGTGAGTATATTCAGCACACTTTTCTGAATACTCTATTTCAGTCAGAAAAGACATTGCAGCACATAGCAGCTACACTTCTCCTCTTGCAGCCTACTGCAAAACTCCATCAGACTCTCTTTCCATGTAACTACCAGCATTCAGGCTCATCTCTCACATTCTCAGACTATTTCTTTCAAATTGTCTTGCACTTCTTTTGCTACTGAGGCGAACTTTCTATAGCTATTAATTCCCTATTAGTTAAATAGCTAAATGTCTATGAAACCTTATTATACCCACCATAATAAACAGATCTCCATTTATTTTTTTCTGCACTGAATGATTACAAAATAAAAGTAAAGTAGGAACATGGTAAGAGGCTGCAGTTAGAGACAACATTTTTCTAGATGGACTTCTGGGAGTCTCTGATATTTGTAGAAAGCATTAACACTCTGCCCCTAGATCACACACTCCCCTGTTCTGGGGACACCCTGTGCCTGGCACAGCTGGTATGGCTCCCTACTCTCCATTGTCCAAAACAGTGATACCTGTGTTACAGGCGCTGCAGAGTGGCAGGCGAGACAGGGACATCACTGAATGAGTCACACAAAACAAGCAACAGAAATGCTTAATGGTTATTGACTTATAATATAAAAAAATCTTCTGCTAGCATGACCTCCTCCGTCTGGAAAATGAGTATAAGCTTTGCCAATGAAAGAAAGACCTGTTTAGCTGCAGCTCCAGCATAGCCATAGCAGCCACACCAACAAACCATTCTAAATACCAGCAAGCTTTGAGAGCTGTTTCTCTTGACATCTGTATCAACCACTATAACATACCTCAAGGGATAAGTATTATTTGAATATTAGCTGCATCATATTTGGAAACGTTTTATTGTCTCAAATTTGGATCCTCTTTAAACTACATTATAAAATGTACACTAGAAAACTGAGAATTAAATTAAATCAAATTTAGATCCTATTAAATTCAAGTTAATGGAAAATGCACTACTGGCTTTACTCAGATCCCAACGAGACCACAGACTCATTTTCTTTCCAAACTCTATTGTTAAAAAAAATTAGTTTCTCTTTATTCCCACAAACCAGAAATAACAATCAAAGCATAATGATTATAACCAGGAACTGACTTTATGAACACAATGAATATACAACTACAGAATTTTACTTTCCTATGTTTCCGTTTACTGGCTTTTGCAGGTATATTCATGTCAGTTCTCCTTCCCATATCCAGTAGAGACAACTGTAATTTAAATATTTATATCCGCCAGAACCTTTCCATGTAAATTGTTTGTCTTTGAAATTACCTTGTTCATTCAAACAAAGTTTCAATGGGATAGGAAAGCACGGCTGTGAAGGGTCAGGTATGGAAATTGAAAGCAATTAGCTGTAGGTGCTGGCTTTCCAAATACCTTACAGACCACCAAGCACATATTCTGCACTTAACGAGGAAGAATTAATAATTAATCTTAAGTTTTTGGCAAGATACAATCTAGGCAAGAGCTTAATGCATTTGAACCACTGCTCCCCATCTTGGAACAGGAAATTGGATTTCTGTTTCTCTCTGGCTGACACTGTGGGGTCAATAATACTTCTCAGGGAACTAAAAGAAGTGCTAGTGATGCTGATGTTTTCAAGAGAAGGGTCTGATGCAGACAATCATGGTTAGGATATATCTCCTGTGCTGCATGACATAATTTCCTCACATGTATACTCTAACTGTTGCCTGACTTCATCCCTCAGCATTTGGGGTTAGCAACTTCTTTAACATGCCCTGGCTCATGATCCCAAAGGTTTGGGACTGTAAGGAAGGATGTTTTCTGGAGGGTTTTCTGTGCCTCTTACACAAGCTCTGACTAGAATTTTGTACTGTCTTCATGAAAAGGTGCTTGATTCCTTGGGTTATGACCTTTGTCAGATTCAAAATCACTTTTGCTTTCAACTGTCCCCTGGACCCTGCTAAAACCGTTGTGCTTCAAATCCTCTACCAAATATTGAACTGCAAGGTTTGACTGAAGGTTAGTTTTACCTTACCATGGTGAAAGTGAGAAACATAACACTTTGCATCCACAGTGGCAGTGGAATTACTATTGCCTTACCCTGGTAACTTGCCTCCCAAAAGAAAGGAGAGACGGAAAACTGCATGTCTATGGAAGGAGTGAGAGGCGGAGTTTTGCAGTATATTGTATTTTGTAGAATACCGTATTTCTCACCTTTTTTGGGTAAAAAGGAACAATTACAGAGTATTTACAGCCCAGAATTATATTCAGTTTTCTCAGAACAAGGTTTCTAATTGCTGTCTGAGCTACAGAAAGGAATATATCACTGACAATTTTGGTAGTTAGGTAAGTACTAGCCAAACTTATGAACTCTGGGATACACAATTAAAAATCAATACATTAAACTTGATCCTTTCCAAATCTTCAGAGAGCTTTTGCTTCTATTTCTGTATGAAAGTTAAAGAGAAAACCTTATGATGTTAAACATATCTTTTACCTAATTTTATTCATTCATATCTGTTATTAAGATACCTAGTCTTTTTGTTGAGGCCTATGACCAAAAGACCCCAAAAACATCACTTGAAAACATCCAAAGAGGTGGAACTTTCTTGTCTCAGTAGCTAAAGACCTAATTTCCACAGTCTGCTTCTAAATAGCAATGTGACTTGGGCATTTTGACTAATCTCTGGCGTCTCCATTTTTTGACATGCTTGGTGTTATCCACTTCTAGACTCCTTTGAGACTTACAAACAAGAAAAGGTGTAGCATGTATGTTAAGTATTATTAATCTAATTTAAATAAAATTACCAAATTAAAAATTCAAGTCTTGTTTTTTCTAGATAGTGCTTGTATTCCAACCTGACATTATCCAGGGGCACATTCGTCCCAGATGCTACCTCATATTTTGCACATGAAAATGACTCCATGATGATAGATCAGATATCTTTCATGCTCCAAATATGAAGAATTGCATTTATATGACTGATTCTGCTCTCAGTTTTGAGTTTGGGAGTACCAAAGTCAGTATAAACTTAGTGCAGAGTTCAGTAATTAATTGTTTGGAAACAATTCATTGTAAATACTTTTGTATTTATAGCTACTATGAAACAATGAAGATAACATCTGAGAAGGCTCCAAGCGAAGCAGGAAGAAGTTGCAAAGGATGTGCCATTGTCATTATTAATAAAACTTCTGTCTGACTGCAGCACAAGGTGCAGAGATTAGTATCAGCTGTGTCCCTGGAGGGACAAGACAATGCAGAGCTGTAGTGAGAAGAGTAACACACCCTTCTGAGACAGCGTATGTGAAGGATGAAGCGTCTTCATGGTTCGTTCAGTTCCATTTGCACAAATATCATGGCAAAAAATACCTTTGATATTCATTTATAAAAATCTTGCACAGCATGTCTGTGACTTCGTATGGATTCCCAGAACAGATCTTTTAGCCAAAATGTATTTATTCAGTGTCAGAAGAAATGCTTCTTTTCCTTGTACATTAATGGCACAAGCTTGCATTGTGACTTTGTTAACAAAGGTAAAAATGCTCTTTCATGGTGAAACACTGGACAATAAATTCTGAGTAACTTGCAATCCCTTCAGAAAACATCTACAACTGCTTTAAAGAATGTTCTTATAGGACAAAACAAAAATAAATAAACCAAAAATAGCAAGGCTGATGAGTATCTCTTCCCGATTTTCCAAAAATGGGAAGATTTAGTGAAATTAAACCGGATGAAAAAAACGTTACTATTTCTGAGAATAAACTGCCATCCAGCCCCAATGTGTAGAAGAGGAAATTGCTATTGCTGTGAGTATACATTTTTTTACCCTCTCTATAAACAAGCCTTAAAGAGGGACAGGATGTGAGCACACCCATCCTCTGATGAGTACACTAAATCACCGTGCAATTTTTTTGCTCTAGATCAATAAATCTCAAATTCTCTAGACAAATAAATACAATAGGTAGGCTAGGAATGAACTCCTAGGGTTGGCAGTTTCTTAACCCAACACAGTACAGCCAAAACAGAAAAACTCACTGTTTGTTCAGTGGCTTCTCCAAGGTCACCCATGCTCTGTCTACAGTGTCAAAATAAGGAGAGATCTCTGGCTTTAGTGGCACTGACTGACTCGTACCCAGATTGCTAGGGTGTCATCCTCCCTGTAGCACGTGTCTTGGAAAGGTTGGCAGAGTTAGAGCCAGAGAACTGGTGCAGACAATCAGGGGTTAATTTAAGATAGGATTGTTAAGGAATAGCTGCTCTGAGTATGTAGTAATAATGATTACAAACAAAAAGGAACTAATAATTTGAGGTGTGCTTTGTCCATAAATACCAATCCAACAAAGTCATGTTTCAAAGGCAAAAACTGATTTATCATTCAGTCTTCTATAAAACCCTCTCACAGCAGCCTATATTTCCCTGTAATATAAATATTTATACATAAATATATAAATACACATGTTG
The DNA here is from genome assembly GCA_013397845.1 of Melanocharis versteri. Taxonomy (NCBI): domain Eukaryota; kingdom Metazoa; phylum Chordata; class Aves; order Passeriformes; family Melanocharitidae; genus Melanocharis; species Melanocharis versteri. The sequence goes on along the minus strand of VZTG01007409.1, from coordinate 1,464,088 downwards.
ACTTGCAACAAAAGGTTCCGTTCTTCAACTTTCTCTTTGGCACTCCTTTGTTTGGCTGCATAGATATAACATTTTTTCTTGTGAGAGTGCATGCAAAAGATAAGGTATGGTACAAAAACTGAAAACACCTACATGGCAAAAAGATTTGAAAGGACAATTTGACAAAAAGAAAGAGCATATGGAAATACACTGTTTGTACACACTCTAATGTGTATTACAGTGTACACCTTATTTGAGTTTTTCCATTGCAAAGTACCTTTTCTCCCCATTTGACATATCTAACTTATAATTTACAGAAAACATACTTATCAACATCTTACATGACATTCAAACAAGAATTACTCTATTGAAATTCTTGATTAGCATTGCAGGGACTGTGCCACATGACAGGATACAGAAAATCTTAATATCTTGTCTTATTCTGCTCTCCTATTCCTGTGTCTCCTTCTCCTTAAATTATCAGTTATCAATTATCAATTATCTTGCCTTCACTGTTCTTCCAAAGTCCCCATTCCTGTGGTTCATCCTCCCTACTGCAAACTCAATCTTCCTGTGGTCAAATTCTCTTCCTCCTCCTCTCTTGCACTTCTCCAAGTCATCCCCAGCTCCCTGCTCCCTACACACCATCACAGCCCAGTCAGTTCTTTAACCCTTTCTTTCCCAAACCTCAGCCTTTAATTGACCTTCCTGTAGGAACCGTTGCCAGCCACCACTTCCCCTTCCTTCTCCTCTTCTGCCTCTTTTGCTGGTCAATCCGGGTGGGAGAGGAGGAGCAGGAGATGAAAATGGGAGACAGCCTGTCTCCCTGCCAGGTGGCCATATGGAGGCATGGGGCTGTGCGGTGCTGCTGGTGGGGGCTGAAAATCTGCTGAACATATGAGAAGCTGGGAACACTCGAGAAAGGAAGCGATCCAGAAGGGGGACCAAATGCAGATATCATCAGTGCACACCATTTGGCAAACTCATAGATGCTAAAAATTGAAAAGCAGAGGGAGGAAGCTGAGTTCCTGCTAAGTCATCCTGTGCAAAATATATGTCAATCATCGCCTGACTCTAAATCACTACCCCATCCTAACAGTAGCACTTTGTAGCTGCTTTGCATTTAGTTCTCCATGCTCCAAGAGAATCCAGGCTCATGAAATAAGAATATACTTATAATAATATATATATATGTGTACTTTAATACATTGTGGTTAGCTCTTCTTTAAATTTCTAAAAAGGTTTTTACCTACCTGTCACTGAAAATGACACGGTGTTGTTTTCCTCTATCTGAAATATAACATGCCTAAGAGGATTGAGAGTTGGTTTTCAGGTTTATTTATTATTCTTTTTGATGAGAGGTGGTTTGAAATGAAATAACTTCTGACAAGCTCTTTCCTTTTCATTTGTTCTTATTTGGTGAGGGTGCGGGGGTGAGGGGGAGTGAAATCTGCATCAGTAGATTTTGTTTTGGCAGTAAAAACCCTTTCCCCAAATGAGAAAGGAGGATGTTGGAAATTAAGATTAGTCTCACATGTGTAGACAGACCATACAGTTATCAAGAATTATTCCATATGCAGAAGTAACATATCAATGACCTAATTTGTTAACTGGCACCCCGTCAAACCTCAGAGCCACCCAAGGTAGAAAAAGGTATAACCAACTTGCTGATTCTTAGCCAATTTTGCTTTGTTCTTCTTTCATTCAGAGGAAAGGCCTTTCAAAAACACTTCATTTCTCTGCTACATGTATTCATATTCTCTTTTGATATTCATTCAGTTGCATAGCAAAGAATTTTATGCTCAGACATAGCAAAATGCATATAGACAAGCTCAGCAGGACTTTTCATGTTGTGCTGTCAACACTGCACAATGCCAGCCCTCTTTAAAATATAAACTTTATATAGAAAAAAGTTCAGACTTTTGGAGCAATTAATATCTAGTGATATCAATTGAATTACAGGCTTTGCATTACATTATAAGGTTAATGGCTTGCACAAACACTGATTCCAGGATTGGAGGTGCCATGAATACAAATGTGTGAAATACAAGAATTTCTATCAATTCTTAATCCCAGAGCTATAATTTTGAGATTTTCTTATATATTTCAATTAAATTCTCTTGAGCCTATCAATGACATCCCTCCACATACTTCTCCTTAGGTAGGTAATTTTTTGACACAGAAGATTAATTCAGTAAAATACAGATACCAAAAAAAAAATATTCTCAAATCCTGAAGGATATGATTTACTGTGTAGAACCTTCATCAAACAAAGGGTTTATTTCTCAACATGCCCTAAATATTTTCTGAAATCAGGAAACTCAAAATGAAAATAATGGATAATTTGACCAAAGTGTAACTTTTTCCCACACAGGAATAGATCAGTCCTCCCACTGCACTGAAAGATAGATTTGCCATGACTTTCAAATGAGCTTTGGTGGATTGTGTGTGAATATCTCTCTACATGCTTGCTACTGAAGAGCATTTGCAGCTCAGAAATGTTCTTCATAATATTTATTGTCCAGCATATACTCATAAACACATGAGTGTTTAATAACTACATCATGAGTGTTTAATAAATACATCTTCGGTATGAAGATTTTTCTGCTATCATATGTACAAATTAATTCCTGATTAGCATCTAAATACAAAAATGAAAATTATCTATGCGTGTTAGATAACATAACATCTGAAAAGGTCAGAACATTTGAAAAGTAGAAAATAAAAGGAATGGTGAACTGCACAAAAAAGCAGCTGAACCTTAAACTAAGTATGGCTGTAAGAGACAGGTGAAGTCCTACAGCCGTAGGGTACCAAAAATAAACAGATGCAGTTCAAAGACCAGTTTGAATGGACTGAGTAGCCTTATCTGCTGTGCAGTGGACAAATATCCCTGAAGAAAATATGCATCATTTCAAACAAAGAAACTCTAAAATTCTGAAGAAAGGCATTTTCCTAAAACATTTTAAGGGTTGTAATACCTGTGAATACTTTCCACTGTATATGCCAGTGCCATGAATGACTATACAAACAGGAAATTGCTGAGGACAGATAGTTCTACCATGTCCACTTTTCCCTTCCCGAAAGAACTACGGAAACTATTCTATCCATTCCATGGACCGCCCATCAATATTTATGTCTTTTGTATCAATATATAGTTTTCTTATGCCAATGCATAACTTTCATTCCTTTAATTATAAGGTCATTGATTGCAAGATCTTACTAGGCCACTTTCCGGGCCTCCACAAAGCACAATTATATCCATCAAAGACTTGTTTTTTGACTTTCTTTGAAAGAAACAAAAAACCATCTTAGAGTTTGAGATGTATGGTCTCCCTCTAAATCAAATTTGCTTGATTAAAAACAATTGGATACTGTAAATTCCCACATCGTAGGTTGAAAACCTTAGTTATTGTATTTTATGTTTCTAATAGAGATTAATATAAGGCAAGGTATTTAAAAATATTTTAAGCATTTTCTTCTACACATACTTGTGCTGGTTAAGCCACACTAGTGAAAAAATCATTTTCATCAGCATGCAGACAAGAAAAAGATGTATGAGAAGGAACTTAACTCTGTTGGCTTTTTTGTGTTGAGTTCAGATCAAAATTTCAAACAATGACAAAAACAACAAACAAAATCAAAGCACAGGTAACAATAAAACCCCCACAAACCCAACAAAAGGAAACAAGAACAGAAAATACAAACCACAAAGATGATCATTTGTATAAAAAAGTAGATCACAGACATTTGTAACTTTGGATGTGCTGGACAGAGGAAACATAACACAAGGCAGCTGGGGGTTTGGACAGGTTGGGTTTTGAAGCTGACATTTGATGAGGTGAAGTCACTGAGAAACAGAATTGTCATGAAAAGCCTCATAATGCCACATGCCAACACAAACCCAATGGCTATGCCTATGCTGATAAATAAAACGGGGCCAGAGACCAAAACAAAATGTGACTGTTTTTGGAGGTGGTCCCTGGAACAAATTAGACGCAGAGCTCTGCCACATATTGACTCAGAAACAGTTGTTTGGAGAGATCCTCCCAGAGTCTGGGACTGAGGCAACAATTAAGCAGGGCCTACAATAAAGTATCGAAAATTCTACTTCTCTTCCCTCCCTTCTTTTATTTAGTATACAATTACAATTTGTACCCTCTACCTAAATATTGCTTATGGTGGGAAGTGGTTATATAATCGCATCATCCCTAGGATAAATACAATGGAGTCAAATGAAGGATTTCTTTGAGGTTTTAGAGCCCAGAAGACCGTGCTATGTTATAGACAGCTTCAGCTGTCATTTCTATTGGCTGCTGTTGACACAGCAAATGATGCAGTATGGCTATGCACTTAAAGTCAAGCTTTCCTGGAGCCTTCTAGCCAAGCCTGGTGCACGTAAGTTTCCCACTTAACTGGACAAGAAGCACCACATTTTTCTACTGCAGTTTTGAAAAAGTTCCCCCAACCACATTAGCAAGGCATTGGAGGACATTTATAGAAGCATAATTAGACAGTCTCTCATTTCCTTCATTCTCTCCTGCTTCTTTGATTGCCCATTCCAGCAAAATAAAGTATTTTTACAATGATTCTGGATTGCAAACAGACAGGACTAAAGACCTTTCCCTAATGCTCTCTGTATATAGTCCCTAAACCAAAACTTTCTTATTCCTGTTCAGTTCAAGACCTTTTCATAACTAGGTCTTAATCTTGCATTGCTGGCTTGATGCCCTGGGTTAGGGATCCAGAAGTTCATGTAGGATGTCGGGCTATTGTTAGATGGAACAGCTTTCCTAAATTGAAGATTTGAAGCGGACGCTCTGTCATGTCACTGAGAGCTCCATCTTGTGCAACACAAAGGCACTAGTTTTGAAACAATGCCATAGGAATAGCATCTTGTGCCAGATACTACATTTATTCAGGGTTACTTGAGCAGAAGTAATGAGAAGCATTAAAGCAAAGTTTACATAATGAAATGCAGTATCAAACACACTATGTACATTAGTGAGAAGAGTAGAGATTGAATTGTTTTGAACAAAATTTAGTCTGCTTCTTGAGAATGGAAAATTACTAGCAAACTGCAAAATTACCCCCTCCCCAATTTTAATGTTATTTTTCACCTAATATAAATATGTTTGATTGTGGCTCATTTTGACAAAATGACAAAAATCTCTTCTAAAATCTTTGCAATATTCTTTTTTGTAACTCTTACTCAGCCACCTGATCTTAGAGAAGCCTGTAAAATATACATAGCCGTTTCATAAGATGAGGAAAAAATATGATGGAAGAAAAATGCAAATCATCCACGGAGCAGAGTATCAACAGAAGTCAACATCACAAGATAGCAAAATTAAATAGTGCTTATAGAAAACTGTATTCTGATTAACACCCTATACAGAGAACAAGGCTGAACACCTCTGTCTCCCTAGGGAACGTGCTTTGCACAAAAATAGGCTCAGATCTCCCTTAAACAAAGTGCTTTTAACTCACATAATGACTTCTGGTGAGGAATTCATGCCTGAAGGGAGTCACTGCCAGCAAATTCACATCAAAGAATCTGAAGGTGAAAAGCAGAATTCAGAGCCTCTGTGACTTATATGCACTTTCTACGGATGGCCCCAAAACCCACCTATGTGAAGAGCTACACCAGGGACCCCAAACCCGCTTCCTATAAAGCTTGCAGCAAGCCTAATTAGCCTTGAACCAGAGAGAAGTTCCTTGTATTTCCACCATTCTCTGTCATATGTGGCAGTAGTATGGCCATATGGAGAATATTACCTAAGCAGGGTAATTTACACTTGAGTACAAGAAGGAAGACAGTCAATGCAGAGAGGACTGGACCTGTTCCAGAGGGAGGCAGGCAGCAGCTCTTCCCTCTCCCCTGACCACCTTCAGAGGTACAAAGCAGTTGAGGTGTGTCTCAGGGCATGATATGGAGAAGGAACCTGCTGGCTCTGGAGTAATAGTGCCTGGGGTTTTTTCCTTATTTTTTCATTTACTGACCCAAGAAAACCTACTGTTTCTTCACAGGTGCAGGGGGGACCATGCTCATTGCAGGAGGGTTGGACTAAATGACCTGTAAAGGTCCCTTCCAACTCAAGCCATCGTATGATTCAGTAACTATGACATTGCATGGGGTGTTCTTTTCTCAAACCAAATGGCTGTACCTCTTCCACAATACTGTGTTCCCTGTCCAGAAATATTATTTCAAAGCAAAGTATTATGATGACTGTTCTATGGATTATACACACTTAGCTAGAGGATCTTTATCTTTTCCTTTACTTTGATTACCCATGGCCATAACAAATATCCCAGCATTTGGCAGCAAAATCTGCCCAAGCTAAGAGATAATTGCAGTAGGAAGATGGGTCTCCCACTGTGCTGCATCATCAGGAAAATATAGGTCTAGCTTTCCCCCACTTTTCCCCCTCTCATGTTTTCAGTCATATGTGGTAGCTAGGATCACCTCAAGCAAATGGTAGCACATGGCAAACCAAGAAACCAAGGCAGAAAACCGGGTAGTGTCAGGAATCAGCTACAGGATGGATGCAGCTAATGTAGAAAGGGTTGCAAAGGGCTGTGACATTGCAAACCAGCCCAAAGAACAAGAAGAAACAGCTGCTCAAAACTATGTCCATGACCTTTCCATGGACAAACCCAGTGGGGAATAGATGTATTCTATGAATGATAAGGGAACAGCCAAATGAAGTGCAAATGGGAAAGAGACTGAAAGAGACTGAAAGAGGGACTGGACAAAGACCAAGAGAAGAAATTACCAAAAAAAAAAAAAAAAAAGGAAGAGGATTTAGACCCCATATATAGAAGATGAGAAAAGCAAAGCTTTGTGCCAAGGAGGAATCCTGAAAAAGCCCACAGGAAAAGCAGATGGGAAATGTGTATGGAAACAGTGCTAACACCTGCAACAGGTGTGTTATTCTTTCGATATGAAGAAAAGAGTTCCAACCACAATTCCATGACTGCAGCACAAGCACTGAAAGAGACCTGTCAGAAAGACAGAAAGGATAAGCAGTCCCAACTGATTAATTTGCATACAAGGAAAGTAGTTCAAAATATTAAATAAGCAAAACACAATAGAAAGCCAGGGTGAAAAGGATTGTCATAACAAAGGTGTTGCAAGATTTATTGAGTAATGCTCCAGAAGTTCTAATCTTCATATTCCCTAAAGAAACAAATGACATCAATAAAGTATATTGATATAATATATAAGAAACTGTTTCTTCAAACAGTAAGGAAAAGAAAATTAATTGGAAATGTGCAGATAAGGAACTTGCAGAAGACTTCCCCGTGTCAAGCACGGGTGAAGAAAGCAAAACGCTCATGCTGGAAGCCAACGAAGGGAAGATCCAAGGGGGTAGGTTGGAGGGGTTTGCATGCACAGATCACTGGAATGCCTCCTGCCGCCGCAGCCAACTGTTTGGATTACTCTGTCTGCCCTTATGCAGACAGGTTGCCAGCCTCTTGGGCTCAGAACTGGCAGGGCCTGTTAGGCAGGCTGCAAACCTTCAGGAGAAGGAGGGAAAGGGAAAGCTTTCACTTAATTTGAATAATCCGGCGTGTACTTCCAACATACAAATTAGGCGAGAAACTAAAATTATTCTCAAGCAAAAGATGAAGGATAACAAGAATATAATGCCTGACGCAAATGTGTGGGGAAACAAGCAACAACTGGAAGGTGCTGTACTAAATAAAGGAGATTACGATCTGGAAAGACTAACTGAAACTTAGTGGGATAATTCCCTTGTGTTGAAAAGACAGGATGCAGTATGCATGGGAAAGGCAGAGCGGAGAAAATCCATAGGTGTAAAATATGTTATATAATGCTTTCAAAGCATGTATTTCATCACTTTGACAGTAACAACAGTAAGATGGTAAAAATCTCAGGTAAACATGTAAGAAATTAAAAAAAAAAAACAAAACAAAACACAAAAACCCAAAAAACCACAAACCAACAAAAAACCTACAGCAATAATTTCATGCATATCCCTTAGGCCAGCACTCTGGAACAGAGCCAGGGAAGGCACAAACCTCTGATTGCATTTTAGTTGATCAAGTCTCCAGATAGTGCATACAGATGTAAATCTGCCAAACACATATGGTGAATTCCAAAAACTAAAGATGCAGAGTTGGGTCAAAGTTTCAGCTGTTGGGAAGTGGGGCGCTGAAACTATGAAATCAGAGTACTTGAATCCAATACAGGAAGAAAACAATTCAGAAAGAAAAACGGTGTAAGAGAATCAACTCCACATTCAGAAACATTTTAGAGAACATCAAATATTGGATACTGCATAAGAATAAAGGCTTAAAACTTTTCTTTATTGAAAATACATTGGGGACTTTTGGGGAAACTGCAAAAGGAATGAAACTCATCTATGGTGGGGGGTGGGGAAGGAGATATAAGGCAAAGCAATGGTCAGAGTGTCTTCAAAAGGGCTATTCAGAGTTCAAAGTACATATACAGGAAGGAGTGGCAGGAAAGGAATCCAAGGACTCTTAAATCTGAATAGGCCAAAAAGGGAAAAGGAGAATAAAAGGACTTATATAGCTACCAAAGGGGGAAAAGAAGTACAAAGATCAAAAAAGACTCTACCAATGAAAGAAAAAGGAAAGAAAATGAAATTTAAAGTGGAAAAATAAAACAAGATACCAACCTAAACTGTGTATCTTATTTAGCATGAAAAAAATTATTACAAGCAATTTAGAGCTGACCCCTCCAAAATCATCCTCAACTGTTTGGAATGGGTCCAGAAAAGGATGACATTGAGATACATAATGTACTTTTGAAGTATTCAAGAATCAAGAATAATCAAGAGACCTATCTTTGGCATAGTATGTGGGAAATTTAGGGTGTGGTTCACAGGTTCTATCTTTGGGCAATAAAGGCACCAATATCTCTGGGCTAGTCCCTCTAGGTTTTTCATGACAGACAAAGAAAAACAGGAAATTACCTGTCCTGATTTTGGCTGGCATAGAGTTTGTTGTTGAGGTTTTTTTTCACGGTAGCTGGTATGGGGCTGCATTTTGGATTTGTGCTGTGAATAATGTTAATAATACAGATATGTTTTCATCATTGCTGAGCAGGGTTTACATGGACTCAAGACCTGTTCTGCTACTAACGTCACCCCACCAGCAAGAAGTCTGGAGGTGCACAAGCAGTTGACAGGGGACACAGCCAGGACAGCTGACCACAACTGATCAAAGGGATATCCCATAGCATATGCTGTCATGCTCAGCATAAAAAGCTAGGGTAAGGAGAAAGAAAAGGAGGCTGTTCAGAGTGATGGCTTTTGTCCTCCCAAGTGTGCTGGTTTTGGCTGGGGTAGAGTCAGTTTTCTCCACAAGGGCTGTATGGGGCTGTGTTTTGAATTTGTGCTGAACACAGGGTTGATAATACAGAGATGTTTTTGTTACTGCTGAGCAGGGCTTACACAAAGCCAAGGCCTTTTCTGCTTTTTGTGCTGCCATGCTGGCGAGGAAGTTGGGGGGACATGGGAGTTTGAGAGGAGACACAGCCAGGACAGTTGACCCCAAATGACCAAAGGGATATTCCTGACCTTATGGCATCATGCTCAGTATATAAAGTGAAGGGGTAAGAAGAAGGAAGGGGGCATGTTTGCAGTGATGGTGTTTGCCTTCCCAAGTCACTGTTATGTGTGATGGGGCCCTGCTTCTCCTGAAGGAGAAGACTGAACACCTGTCTGTGAGAAACAGTGAATTAACTCCTTGTTTTGCTTTGCTTGCATGAATGGCTTTTGCTTTACCTGTCTTTATCTCAATCAACAAGTTTTCTACCCTTCCGATTCTCTTGCTGACCCAATGGTGGGGGAGTGACAGAGCAGCTGCTTGGTACTTCGTTTCTGTCTGGGGTTAAACCACGACACCAAGTCACTGTTACACATGATGGAGTCCTGTTTTCCTGGAGATGGTTGAACACCTGCTCATGGAAAGTGATGAATGAATTCTTTGTTTTGCTTTGCTCGTGTGTGCAACTTTCGCTTTTCCTATCTGTCTTTATCTCAGCACATGAACTTTCCCTTTTACCCTTCCAATTCCTCACCCCATCCCACTGGAGTGGCTCTGTGAGGCTTAGATGCCAGCTGGGGTTAAACCATGACATAAACTCTGCATAATAATGTTGGCTTCTGGAATAACATCAGACACATCACATCCAGAGATACCTACTTTTTTCCTGGGGGTATAAAAAGCAGCCTAATTTAAGTTTAGACATCTAACTTGTGCATGCTCCAAGTCATATGAGACAAATGCCACCCTTGCTTTGTTAATGTTAGGAAATCTAGGAGGATGTATTAATGCATGCATGTGATACGCGAAGTTGATTCCAAAATAAAAGAAAATTCAAAAATTCAGATGACAATTTTTTTAAGTCTGGGTTTTTTGGGGTTTTTTTTGTGAATGGCAAAAATAGCATATCATCTTTGTGATAAGAGTATTTGTATTAGGTCTGGGCAGTGTACCCTTTTTGGTCTGATATTCCAAGAGTGCTGAGTTCTACTCTGATCCAGCTCTCTCAAAGCTCCATGGTAAGCACTGAATATAAGACTTCCTCACACTGAAAAATACAAGTACACTTTGATAAACCCAAGTGGGAGATCATACCCTCTTTAAAGCCAATGCCAAAATTCCCATGAACTTCACTATGACTAAGATTTCACCACAAAACTGCATAGAATAATGCAGGCCTCTTTAAGAGAGCAAATTAAGGAAAATGACAATACCAACAAAGATGAATGTAGGTCCACCATTAGGAAAACATACAATACTGAATTTTGATAACCTCTGAAATAAAAGTGAAATAAATATCTTGCTAGAAATGCCTAATGTTGACTGGTTATGCCATCAGAAATAATAGAAGCATTGGTATACAAAGTTGATATTGGCAAGGTAAGAAAATAAAAGACCTACGAAGTATTGTCATTATCTAATCTCCTCAATCAGAGAAGAAGAAATGGGAAAATATAATCCTAACTGCTTTCAGAAGTTTTAGACTGTATGTGTTAAAGTGATGTGAGCTATTGAAAGAGTGCATTTTGAGAAGTATTGTATAGTAGGAATAAAATAAATTATTTAACACCTTTAATGGCACCACCATGGGAACACAAGGTAGCCTTCAATATAAATGAAAAGGTGGTGCAATTTTTTTGGAACATATAACCGCTGCCAACACACCGTCACAACAGTGGGCCCTGTCATCTCCAAAATGGAGCAAACTTGATGGCCAGAAGCTGCAGGAAGAAATGTGCAGGAGACCTGTTTCTCAGGTTGACTGAGGCTGTATTGTGCGAGTGTGTGTGTGCCATGCTTTTTTCTGATGCCACACCAAACTGCTTTATCTTCCCAGCAACCATTCTCTTCTAATGAAAAGGACGGCATAAGCCATCTGCCAGCAGATCTGACAGGAAAACTGGTATCACCAAATTTTTGGAAACCCAGTCTAAAATTATAAATTTTAATTTCATGCATTTTGCTCAATTTGAAATGAACTTATTAGAACACCTCATTACTCAGCACTATAACTGTCAAAAAAATCTGAGCTTTATAAAATTCTGTTTCTTAAGGAAAAGACTACTTTGTTAGATAATTTCTAATGTAAACCATAGAGTATTCACCTTGCAACTAAGGTAACACCTGCATGATGAGCACTGTTCACCAGTAACCAGTAATCTAAAATTAACCATTTCACTATGGACTCAGAAAAAACATGAAACTCCACCTCTATGTGCCTATGTTTATAAAATACTACTGTGCAAATTGTATATTTCATTAGCAATGTGAGACCATGAAAAACATAGAGAAAAATTAAAATGAACTACCATTATGAGAAAATAGATATACTTTTATATCTGTGTTTTCCATTACAAATGGAACAGTCACTTCTTTCCTAATACACAGGAAATGCCCTTTTATTTCTTTGCTCTTTATTTTTGTAGTTGCAATAAATCTAAAAGAATATTTAAGGCAGTAACTATCTCAGTGTTACAGCACTATGGGTGTGAGGAAAGACCACTTAAAAGACTGGAAAGAAAAACAAATGATAGTGTCTTCCCACTCATAAATATATACCGAATTTCTTTACAGTCAGGCAAGACCTTAACCCCTACAGCTGTGACACCTACAACTGCCACCAATGTCAGGAAGAGATAGAAAAAACACAAGGACAAGAATGTTGAAACTACAATACATTTGCAAACAATTAATAATCAGCAGTATGAAATAACACCCAGGAAATGTCAAGTAAGAAGAAAATCAAAGACCCTAATCTATGCTGTGTATTAAATATGTTAGAGGCTCCAAAGAAAAAAATATGTATGTAATCATATGATTACAAGTTGTAGTGTAAAGAGAGTGTTAAGATTGTCAAGAAAAGAAAGTTCCTTTGCTTTAGCAGGCTTAATTTTTGTTCCTTGCAAATTTCATCACTGGGGCTCTTTTGCTGGGCTTTGTTGGCTTGGGTGTTTTTGGTTCGGTTTGGGGGGGAAGGAGGGGTTAGGGGGGATTTTTTCTTCTTTGTTTTGTTGTTTTTTTGTTGTAGTTGTTGGGTTTTTTTAATTTTAAATGTGGATTTTTGGACCAGTGTAACTGTTCCTCTTCTTGGAGGTCTGCAGCACATGACTTCACTGGCAGTGACCCTGCAGAACAATGTACTCTGCAGTGAAGTTATTCTTGGAGAGGAGGCGACAGGATGTTCTCATGTAGGCAGTATGCAATTATACATTGTTATCTGGTGACAGCTGATCCAGCAGCCAGCATGCTGCAACACCAGTCAATATTGTTTCTTATACAGAAAGGATAAACCTCCCTGCAGAACAGAGGTTAAATCTAGCAAAAGTATCCAAAGGAATAATCAGTTTCTCCATCTGCAGGTGTAAAGAAGAGGTTTATGACCACAGTTGCATTATTATTCCCTCTAACATTATCCTAGATTATATTAATTGCTCCAGTGTATCTCTGGTATGGAACTAACTTAGAGAAATACCTTTTGTCTTTTCTGTTTTATACATACATATTGCATACATACAGCAATCCAATGTGTTTATATGAAACACCAGTTTATCATCACTGCTCTCCCAAACCAAGGCTACAAAAGAAATTTAGAGACAGGAGTTGAATTACAATGACTTACACCCAACCTAATAAAGAGCTCTGTGATGAAGATATCACAGTACTTAAAGACACCTACCTCCAAATTAGTCATTCTGGCTTCTTTTATAGCTACTGGAGACCACTTGCATGATGTCTATCATCTTAACCTGTACAGGCCATCTGAAATACTCAAAAAGTGCCTGCTTCTGTCCATTAACCATACCCCATTAAAAATAACCATAAGTTTCTGAAGATAAATTCCACCTTTCCAGTGTAGCTACAGATAAGGTTAAGTGTCTGGGAGATTATTTATGCTACTGAAATTGGAGAAAAAAGGGAAAAAGAAGAAGACAGGAAGATAAACAAATTCTTTGCAGTATGCAGAATTCTAAACATTAATTTAACCCATTAGCTTTTCTCTGAGACCTTCATCATCACTTACCTTAGGCTTGCTCTTGGAAAGGAGAATGTGTTGTCACAGTCCATCTGTCTTAGCACAGCAGTGATTTCCTTCTTATATGTGCAAGAATTTAAATTTCATTTTTGGGCATTCCACTGTGTGAATCCAGTACTTGGGTAAAAGTTTGTACGAGGGTTCTCATAGGTGTAGCTAGAGGGGAAATTTTCAGTAGAATTGGAGTCATCCTTCGTCCATTCTACCCATGATAAACCCATTATTTTTCCCACTGTGCACATCCAATGCATATTATGTGAGCTGTTCAGACTCCCAACACTGATTCACCTTCATGCTATACAACTTCCTGACTGCTGTGGGATGGGTTGTATCACAGATGTTTTCTCAGGGAAAATAATTCTTATCTGATGTTGTATTGGTCCTGAGGACTAGAACCGGCCTATGCGCCACAATATCCCTTAGGCTATCGGTTGGATGGCTTTGTTCCAAATTACCCATGAAGTTGGTGCTACTAGTGAGCACACAAAATAATGCTAAATTAAGTATCATAACAAAAGAATGTATTGTCCATAAAATCCATTTTCATGACCCTCTGGGCTAAAAGAATGCAAAGCATTTTATTTGAGGTTATACTTGAGCAGCTACAGCAAACTGCGGAACGACTCCAAAATACAGGTACCAGTAGAGGAAGATTTGCCTTCTGAGTGTGCACATATAAAGATAATTTTTTTTGATCTAATTTTGTGAGATGTGATACTGACTTCGAAACCAGTGTATGATCATGTTTCCTCCCAAAATTTGGCACAAACCTTTGAGACAGACTAATATTTGATCCAGCAGAATGGTACCTGTGGCAGTTGTACAACTGATCAGGCTGCTATATAAAATTATGGGGAATAATAATTTTGGGAGTTATGTTTGCAATTTAGTCAATGAAATGAAATTACCATATGCAATGGGTTGACTCTGGCTGGATTCCAGGCACCCCCCAAAGCTGCTCTATCACTCCCCTCCCCAACTGGACAGGGGAGAGAAAATATAATCATGGGTCATATTGTTAAAGCTAGACAGAAATGGGATTGTAACATTTCTGATCAAATTGTTGACAAGGAATTCTCTCAGCTTTAAACAAAAACTACTTGCATTTAAATAAGAAAAATAAACATCAGCTGCTTCTTCCACAGAGAAACCAACAGTCTCCCAGTATAATGGAACGTAAAGTATAAATACCCACTCACCTCACTTAACTCAAACTGCTATCGTGAGTAGTTATCACATCCCAATTCATTATATCAGAAGCTGAACTACAGTCTGCTCTGAGACTACACAATAGGCTTTATCAACAGAGAACTCTCACATAGTTTTTCCCTTTGCTTTCTGCATTCAGAACAGGGCCCTCAATCACATTCCTTTAAAACTATGGTTACCAGAGGAAATTGTGTATTTTGGTCCATTATTTGGCTTAAATTCAGACAAACTTTTATACCACCCCAGTTCTGATTTCTTCATCAGCCTGCCTCCTACAAATTAAATAAAAGCTCATACTATGAGGTTTTGCTTTGGGTTATACAATCTACCAGCCCCAAGCTGAGTTGAGACTGCACTTTTCTTCATTTTACTATTCTTTGTTTAACTGCTTAACTTCAAAAAAGGTCTTACATCCATGTTCTCTTCTCTTGGCTTCCTCTGCTTAGCTGACATGCAGTTCTGCCCTTCAGTCCTTCCAGGTGCTAGCTTATCCCCTGAGCAGACAGCAATGGGGAAGTTGCCAGAGCAATACCAGGGCTCATTCAACACCAGCTACTGGAGCAGCATTTTGAAGAATCCCAGCACTATATGCTTGCCTATTGAAGATACTTTGCTTGGTATAAATGATTACATATTCTTTTAAGTGCAAAATCTTATTTATTTTTATTTATTCAGCAATAATCTTCGGGAAGGGGGAGGAGTGTTTTTGTGTGAATTGTGTATATAAGTTTAAATGTCCCACTGTGGAACAGGAAGAATATTACTAATCCTGCTGTAGTTACTTATCAGAAGCTGTTAAGGAAACATGGAAAGAGAAAGAGAAAGAGAAAGAGAAAGAGAAAGAGAAAGAGAAAGAGAAAGAGAAAGAGAAAGAGAAAGAGAAAGAGAAAGAGAAAGAGGTTTGTGGAGAGTGCTGAAATCTGCTAGGCCCTTCAGATCTGAGGAAAGACAAGCCTCAGGGAAAAGGTAGATATGCATATATTTCTTTAATTGGTTTCAAATGTGTTTTCTTTGAAGTGTCTCTGTACTAAATACAGCCTGTCTTTCAAGAAATTTGTTTGGTCATAGCATCAACCACTGTCATTGATTTTGGAGAGAGAAGAGTAAGTCAAACCTTCAAAATTAATCATAGTATTCTGGGAGTGTAGCTGAGAATGCTGTTTGAAGCTGAGAGTGTCCCCAATTTGTCCAAAAGTTATTTGATCTGTACTGTATGTGTACATTGATATTTCGACCTTGGCCAAAGTAACCCCTACTGCAATTTTTTTTTTTTTTCTGAAGCAAAGCTGTTAAAGATCTGCCCTCTGACAATCCAGCTCTTCTTCTAGCTATATCCTTGTTTGCAGGAAGCAAAGTGGATAAAAAAGAGGCAGCAGATAGGAACAATGGACTGGGCTTGATGGGCAGCATCTTCATCACTTCCCTCCAGCAAGGACAGCACAGAAGAATCACTATAGAGCCAATGTCTGCCCATCTCCCTCACTTCTGCTCCACTTGTCAAGGGGAGCTTTGCACTTCTTCCTCAAGAGGTAAATGACCAGTGATGGTTCAGTCATTCAACCAAAGGTTTGGCACTGTTTCTTAGCTAAAATTAGAAAAAAAACATAGTTCTTGTTCACTTACGCCAATGCTTCCAACGCAAACAAAAGC
Organism: Melanocharis versteri; assembly: GCA_013397845.1. Lineage (NCBI taxonomy): Eukaryota > Metazoa > Chordata > Aves > Passeriformes > Melanocharitidae > Melanocharis > Melanocharis versteri. The sequence continues at coordinate 1,447,677 of VZTG01007409.1, read as the reverse complement.
ATACCCAGATAAGAGAAGTAATAAATAAAATAATAGTGTGGTGGCATTATTTTCGTCAGAATCATGAAAAAGTATTGCATAAAAAATTAATTGGAAAATAATTTTTCTCTTCAATTTTACAGTTAAAATTAAATATATATAATTTCAAAAATGAGATATTTTAAAAGTCACAATACTTAAAAAAATAAATTACCTGTGATAAATTGCAGCTCATTAAAGCAATGCAAATGGTCATTCACTAAAGAAAAATATTACCATGTATTACCATTTGTTAAAGGAAAAGCAAAGCCTTACTTAATATTCATTGAATCATTTAAATAAATAGGTTACCTATATTAATAACATAAGAACCTCCACCACAGCTAGAATGAAAAACAGAAGTCATAGAATAGCAACACTCAGCCTAGGCATGATTCTCATGGAAAAAAAAAAAAAAAAAAAACCAACAAAAAACCACCCGAGAATAAGAATAATATAGTGCTATTGCTCTGTTCTCTATCAATGATACCCTAAATGTGTTCTTTCCCCTTTTTGGCTGTAGCTTATGTACAAGAAGCAGTGTATTCAGGCTAGACATAAGTATAAATGCAGAATCATGCAGCCTAGCTATGCTTTCTGCTTCTTTCTCAAACCCTTGTTTCTCAAAAACAGAATGGGGAAGGGAGGGGAAGCTTAAATGGCTTATTATTTATTACACCTAACAAAAACAGTGCCATTAAATGTATGAGTTTTTTCGTGCTGAAATAGCGTCAGTGCCTTGGTGTGCTAATCCATCTAGGAGAGGAAGGAGTGGCTGCCCTCGTGCCAGCAGAGGGAGCATAAAGCATTGCTTTTTGTGAGCTTCAAACCTGCAAGGGGAGCTTTGTCTTTTCCTGTTCCAGTTTGCCCCTCCAATCAAATGTTTTTAAAACTTAATGATCGCACATTCCGTGCTAAAAGCACCGTTTTATGCATCACAAATACAGCTGTGAGGTAACACAGGTGTCAGATTGCTGTAGGATAATTAACTTCTAGCATCTGGAATGCCAAGGCAGACACAGGTGGGGAATTTCACCAAGACGAGACGTAAAATATGCCAGGGCATGGTGGCTAAATTGTGTAACAAAAATGTATCTTCAAATCATCGTCACTTAGGGGCACAACACGTGCTCAGGCACAGCAGCCACTGCGCAGAGGGGAGACGCTGCTCTACAAAGGGCATGTTTGTGCACATCTGCATGTCCAACACACCTGTGCCCAACCGGCTACGGAAGGGGTGTGACCTGGGCATTGCCGGAATTAATTAGCTAATGAGCCTTATCTTCCTGTCATTACTCAGGTAAAACTTCCATCTGTCTGAAGCCAAGTAACTGCAGAACTTCTGAGGATGAAACACGTGATGTCTGCACTACTTGTGCGGCTGAAAACAGTGGGGTCTGTTCGCCCCCTGACTCCAGATGGAGGAAAAATGTGTGTTAAGCCATTCTACGCATTAGAAAATCCATACAATGGAGTCCAGAAAACTTAAAGACAGAGTCAATTAAGGCCTTTTCTTTTCCTCACGATTCTCATTATTGGATTCTCACAAAATTGGATCCCACTTTGCCACGCCTTCAAAGGGACTCTTGTTAAAGCAAACAGCAGCACTCAGCAACTTGCAGGTTTTATTCCCAAGTAAAAAGCTCATTGCAAAATGTAGCAGACAGACACATCCCTTGGCTCCCTGACTCTCCCTAAAAGAGTCTGAAACCATAAAGCTTCCAAAATCAGATTTTCATAAGTTGAGGCCTAAGGTTGTAGAGGATCTTCTCATGCACAGTTACAATTGTGTATGTATAGCTGGCTTTTGTACATACAAATGGAGCCTGTATGCTAGTGCATGGCTCAAAGGAATCTAGACAGCTACACAAAAACACACATGGGTCTCAGTTTTTGTTTTATGAGGTGAATTAAGTGAAGGGGGAAGAAGAAGGTGATGGGAAAAAGATGAAATTCAGACCTCATCAAAGTCAAGGGTAGTTTTCCTATAGACTTCAAAAGATTCAAAGCTTCATCTGTTACATTTATGCGCTACTGAACCCAGAGATATGCTCAGAAACAGGTTTCAACCTCAATTCATTTGGCAGCCCAACTTCTTCCTGGTTGAATGGTGGAAGCACTGACAAGAATCTCAAAAGAAAATTTTACCGTGATCTAAATCAGTAGTTCCCAATTTTTTTCTGGCTGTCTGGGCAAACACCTTCTTTTAAGAGCCAGTGAGAGCCTTCTATCCCAGCACTTATGACTCACATAGCCCAAGCTAGAGTGTTCATGGAGTTCTCCATTGGACTGGCATGCAAACTAGCACCTTGTTTCTCAGAAACCATGAATTTGCTATGTAATTCATTCCCAAGCTGCTCCTGCAGCTGCTCCTGGGAGTAGATTACAAGATGGATAAATTGAGTTTGCAGGCTGTGTTTAGCCTATACCTTGCAGAATCAACGTCCTTCCTGCAAGTTCACACTGTTTACAGGGATCTGACTAAGGACCATTAACTGTCTTTCAACAGTGGGAAATTCCATCTTTCTTTTGGGAAGAGGAGTGGGAGGAAATGTGAGAAAAGTTCCCCTCCTGTTGTCAGATTTAACCTTGGTCTATGCAAGTACAACATTGCTGACACTGCCGGACTCATGAACTGAGTAAAATCCTGGCCACGCTAAACTTGATGGCAAAATTCCCTTTGACTTTATTAGAGTCTAGATTTCACAAGAAGTGTTATGAGAGTGTGGCTGCAAGACTGAGGCAAAGGCAAAGTAAAAGCAGAACAGTTTTCTCACTGCAATCCAGAGACAACGGATGGCTCTCCAGGGCTATAAGGCAAGAAATAAAAATAAAAATAAATATATAAATAAATTAAATGGATCCCCTCTTCAGATAGTTAGTAGTTCTCAGCACTTTTTTCTCCCATCTTGTCATCTACACACACCTATCCAGCTGCACTTTCTTCACACTTGACTGCCCAGTTAAGCTTCTCTGTCAGCCTTGCTGTCACTCCTCTTTCAGCACATGATGTCAGCTTTCCTGCCATCTTGATGTCACTTTTTCATACGGCAGGATTCACAGCCTTAGCTCACAGACCTGTTTGTACATCAGAACAAAAATATTTGTCGTACTTGCTTCTCATCCCCCACTAAAAATGAGCTTAGCTAAGTAGGAAAAGCCTGTCAGGAAAGTGACTGACATTGAGTTTATCTGCCAGCAGTGTTCCAAAACACTGGATTTTCTGTTTTGCCTACCCAAAGAGATGAGAAGAATTGAGAAGTAAAGGATTCAACTCTGCTAGGGAATAAGCGTACATATTCTGTAATGGCTTTTCAAGTGCTCTTCTATATGTAGGTCAGTGAACAGCAGAGATTTTGGTCCCAATTATTGTTTTGTTGCGGGATTCTTTTTCTCCACTGATCTAATGGTGGCTAAGCAATCATTTTGCACCGCTGGGCAAAGGCAGTAGCAAACTTGTTAACTGAGCACTTTTACACTGCTCCCCAGAACAAAAGACACACCTCGAAGCCCTCAAGGTGGCAGGTTCTGAAATGCCACACATTTTAACAGCAAAATATTGCTCTATTCACTGTGTGAGCAGACCTTAGGTTAGCTGGTATAACATATGAGAATGTGTAATTCTTGGTCACAGCAAAGGAGAGTAAGAAAACAGGTTTTTACAGCAAAAGCTTTCCATCATGGGTTCCCTTTGCAGGACATGGATAACCTCTGACTTCCATATGGTGCTGGATTCTCACAGGATGGAAGTGAGCAGTGGTAAATCACCCCAGATGAGTATCTCCTCCTCAACATAATAACCAGTTTATGTATCCGGCTGCAAAAGTGTTCTAGGAAGTTGCCAAACAGGAAGGAGATCCTTGCCTGAAGTAATTTGCAAGCTAAAGGCTGGATCCTACCAAAGCATCTGGTCTGAGGTTTTGAACAGCTTTTACTCCCATAAGATTTCAAAAGATATTCAGGAGGGCCATGTCTTACAGCATGCTGTAAGGTTTGGCTAAAATTGCCTGTAAAGTAGTCTCAGGCACTTAGAAAGTCTATGTTACCTTAGCCTTTAAACTACAGCAGAAATGTGCTGTGGAGAGATGAACTGAAACTACACCCACAAGGAGATGAAATTGTATTAACAGACATACAAATGTATCATATTGCAAGTGAAAGACAGACAGTACAGTAACAGTACTCCAAAAAATTTGAAAATATACAAATCTTCCTTCCCATGACCTGACCCACCACTGCAATGCTGCCAAAATGGATGGGTTAATGCCATGCAGTGAACTGTGCAGATCACAGACTTAAACCTGCTGCCACACACCTCCTTTCTCACGACCATTTGTTTCAATTAAATACTCTCTGGCCACTCTTAAGCCAGCAGTGATATTCTTTATATCTTGTTAATAGGTGTCATGATAAAGAAATAAGAACATATACCCTATGTTATGCAAGGAGAAATTAATGCTGCTGCACATTAGCTAGATCTTTTTAACCTTGATTTTCACAGACCCCAAACCTCCAGAAAAGTTTTATTTTCTCCTTACTTCATCCTCTGGCTTTTCTGTCAGTTTTTTTTAAGAGTTACATTTCTGGCTAGAATACAATGTTTTAGTCACAGTGTATGGACATTGCAGAACATTGCAAAGAATATTTGACCCCTGCTTTTTATTTCCTAAGTGTATCATCAGTTCCAAGCACTGAATATATTGGCAGAATTGGGCACTGCTAAACAGCAACACTAAGTCTAACAGATCTGGATTTTAGTTAGTTAGCATGCACTAACTACCTCATGTGATGGCAGGAAATGACAGCTTCAAGGCTGAAATCAGATCCAGGCAGGTGGGCTCCTAAAGGGGGTTGGTGCAAACACAAATGTTGGCCCCTGTGGATCCAGCTGCAGCAACAGAGCCTGAGGTTGCAGAGGCCTTAGGAGAAAAACCTGTAGGTGTATTTAAAATCGAATGCATCCAATACATTATTATGCACACACATCATATGTGATGTATCACGCATGGTGATGCATCAACACTGCCTGCATCGCATAGTTAAGGGCACTAAGTAAAGTACAGAGGTCCAGACTTGCCTACGATGAGACACATCAGCAATTCTCAGGTTCGGGGTTTTTGTTCCCTAAATAAATTGATGGGCTAAGTCCATGACATCTTTTTGAACTCCAGGATACAGAGTTCCTGTGAAAGAGAAGACTCAGAGTGAACAGCTTTTCCTTGCAAACCACGCAGACCACTTCCCTTTCTGTGTGGAAGACAAGGGATGAGTTACCCCAGTCATCGGAGCAGATGCAGAAACCAGTGGAAATGAGGAGATAAAAAGTCAAAGCCCAAGGATTGGCTAATAGAGAAAGAAGTGTTGTAATTGCTAAATCACCCAAACTGCTTTGCCAAACTTTGACATGCTTGATTTCCTGTGCTTAAATAATTTTTAGGCTTAAAAAGGGG
>VZTG01007409.1:1296867-1434994 GCA_013397845.1 Melanocharis versteri | reverse complement strand
CAGAGTGCTGGCAGGGCGCTGGGAACGCCAGTGAATGTAGCCCCGCAGAGCCAATGAGCTGGGACCGGATGCGATATATCCTCTGGGACAACAACTGCTCTGTTCCTCCTCAGATCCACATGACGCCATTTACTGCTGCTTTTGCAGAGAGATCACCCTACCTCCTCCGGAAAGAAAAAGAGAGAGAGGGAGAGAGCGAGCGAGCAGAAAAACGCCGAGCCCCTACAGCTCAGATCTCAAATCTTCCTCCTCCTCCTCCTCCACCTCCTCCAAACACACAACAACAACCACCACCACAAATCCGCTGCGCTCCCAAAACACCCCCCCGATTGCAAACCACAGAACTGCCTGCAACACACACACGCTCGCAGAGGGAGCGAGAAAGCTAAGAGGGAGAGAGGGGAGAGGAGTCTGCAGCAAGCAGCTTCTCAGCAGAACGGCTACATTGCACAAGCTGCTTTTTTGGAGGAGCTCAGTGGAAGAAAGCTCTGGGATTTTATTTTAGATCCACTTTATTTTGTTTTCTTTGGCTTTTCCCTTTCCTCTTGATCAATTTGCAACAGCAACAAAAAAGTGACTTGGTATTGGCGATCCGGCCTCCTGTTCATTGAGGAAAAAAAAGGAAAGTGTGTGTGTGTAAGACTGAGTGATCTCTTTTTAGGAAGAAAAAAAACGCACCCCGATCCGGAGAGGTGTTTTGATTATTATTGTACTATATACACGCACACACGTATTTATAATCGATCTGGGGAGAGGCACCTAACTTTGCTCTGGACTTTGTTTTTTTTTTTACATGGTGATCATTATTACCCTAATTTGCAAGTTGGACTAAAGCAGAGTTTGGAAAAGAATTTTTTTTTTGCTTTAGGGCTGGATTTATTTGCAAACCGCAGGAAGAAGAAAATACAAGAGGGAGAGGGGTTTGGTGCAGCGCCGCGATCACGGTGAGAGCCTTTTCCTTCTTTGCAAAACAAGCTTTTCAGTAACCTCCTTCCCCCCCCCCACCCTTGGTTGCTCCAAGAAAACTCGTGGAAATGTTTGAGGCCGATCCCTTTTCCATTCGTACAGGTTCTCCCTCTCCCCCCCTTCCCTTCTCCTTCCTTTCTCAGAGAGGAGCTTGGAGGTGGGATTTCGGAGCGGTTTCTCTCCGGGGAGGGGTGGGGGGAGCTCCGCCGGGGTTTGCGGGCTGCGCCGCGTTTGTGCCCCGCCGGGGTGCCCCGGGGGCGCGGAAGGCTGCGCGGGGGGCGGAGGGCTGCGCGGGCGCCCCGGAATGCCTGCGGGGGCTGCGAGTGGGGCGGGGGGTGCGCTGGAAGGAGCCACAGCTCCGGCGTGTTGTCGCTGCTGCGGGGAGCCGGGCAGCGGAGGTCCTGCGCGCTCCTGCCTCGCTGGGCACGCGTGGGTTTCCGACAAGCCCCGGGGGGAGGTGAAGGGAGGGCGCAGCCGGGCTGGCGAGCGCCGGGGCTGTTCGTCCCCCGGTCTTGGGGGAGAAGGAGCAACCCGCCTTTCAGTGCGTGATTTACGCCTGTCTGTAGTGGCGTCAGGAGATCCGTGCGATTCGGAAGTGAGTGCACGTATGGTACAAATATATATGTGCGTGCGTGTGTATGCGCGCGTGTGTTTGTGTGTACGCTTAGATATTTCTACTGTGATGAAATTAATTCGATCTGTAAGACGAGGAGGGTCCTTCCCTAGGTTTTTCTATGCAGAGGGCATGAGTGGAGGGGAAGGAAAAGCCATAGTTTTTATTCCTGGTTTTTTGGGGTTTTTTTTTTACTTTTTTTTTTTTTTTTTCAGGGGGCTTACTTCGTGACAACCCCCTTCCCCCATCCAAAAAAAAAAAAAAATGCTGCTGGTGTTTTCAGCAAGCTATTTGTGTGTCACTTTGCCCCACCCCGATGGTAAAGTCCCTTTTGCCCTAATCCATAGTCTGATCACACACTCGGCCCTTAATGGGGGTTTCAAAGCACTTTGAAAGAAGAGGAGGTGGTTAGTGTGTGTGCGGTGGGAATGGGGGTGGGGGTGCCTTGCACAGGCTCCGGCCACAAAACAGAAATTCACGGGCAGAGGACTTCTCTCCCTTAGGCTTCGCCCTTCCCCGGCCAGCGGTACACGGGTTTTTTCCACAGCACGCAAGAAGCCCCTCGCGTTTTAAACCTCCCCAAATGTGCCGAACGCGAAACCCGTCCCCCTCGCTTACCCTTTTGCCAAGCCCAGCTAAGAAAAGTTAGCAATCCTGGCACTTGAGCTCGGTGAGAGTGGACTTTGGCTCTTAGAAGTGGGGAATCGTGTTATCACACACATGCACACACAAAAAGGCAAATCTGCTTCTCTGCTCTTGGCGGATGCAAAGGGGAGAAGTACTAGGTCAGAGGAGGGAGAGATGTGCCCTCCCGCAAGGATTTTCAGGCAAATGTAGGTTTGCAAATAAACGTGCTGGTTCTTTGCATCCTGTCCTGTTAGCGGATCTATCAAGGGGAGAAAAAACGGGGAGCACCCTGCTCGGCCTGATGCCCCACTGGAAATGCCTCCTGGGTCCCTCCGGGCTGGGGCGGAGCGGGGCGGGCTGAAGGTCAGGCAATTTGCAGAATATGCGTAAAATAAGAGGAGCTTTTCCAGCGGCTGGCTTTGTGAAGTTGAATGGGTGCTTAGGGCAAGGCGAGAGGGGGTAATCTGCCTTTTGCCCAGCTGTCCCGGAGGTGTTGTCTGAACCGTCTGCAGGGCGCCTGGCACTTCCCGGGAGGGGAAGCTCCTTTAGCATCTCTTGGGGGAGGGCAGGGGGAAGAGTTAAAAGGAAACACGGGTTTGACTTTCTGATAAGGCGGCTGAAGCAGCCCCCTCCCACCTCCCAGCCCAGAGGATGTCTCCTGGTTATCTCCAGGTTGTCTGCACTCAGCGGCGGGCGAGGGGCTGTCGCCTCCCACCTGCTGCGCGCCCCCCGCCCGAGATGGAGCTGGAGGCGGGGAGGGAAGCCGAGACCGGAGGCTGCTTTTCCAGCTCCCACCTTGGCGTCTGAGGGCGGCTCCGCCACCGATCCCGGGGTTGTCTGAAGCGCCTTCAGGTCAGGGTCAGCTTCGCTTTTGCAGTGGGTTGTCATTTCTGGAGAGGCAGGGGTTGATCCGGCGTACCCTCTAGGCTGGCTGGGGCTGGTGGAAATCTGGACGTGGAGCACAGACAGTGCTGCCAATTCCTCTCAAGGATGGGGAAAGCATTTTATTTTCTATTATTTTTTTATCTCCAGATAGTTCAGAGGAGGTGAACGTCTGCTTAGGCTGTTGGTTGAAACTTTTNTTTAAGAAAAAACCACTTGAAGGAAGGGAGCCAGGAGTTGAAAGGTTAAATGTTTTGCATTGATGTTAGAATAAAGACAGTGTCTTGAGATACTCATTGTTAAACTGTTTGGCTATATTTTATTATACTGCAGTACAGTATTATTGTTGGTAACTGATGTGTACAGAGTAACACTATGGTGCTCTTTCTAGGTATAATTGAAGACATTGTGTGGCCCTTGTAAGAAGTTTGGTTCCTGCTTGGGTTTTAATTGTAAAATATTGTTCTGGATTTTTGTATAGGTAATTGGATTTAGGAGCCACTTTAGGATGTGATAAAGGCAAAACAAATATTAACTAATTTAAAGGGCAGTACTTGAAACTTGTGCATATTTGAGGGTGGAAGTTATTTACAAGTTCTCATCTTCTGTATCTTTTACTGGGTTTTCATTTAAATTCTAAAGTCTGCATTTCTACTTTGTAGTTAACGATCCTTTAAAGTAATATTCACAATCAAGTAGACCTCTTGGATGCTAGCATTATTTGATTATGCTATGCATGCGTCTATCCCACAAGCCACTCTTGATAATATTTACAATTTGAAATGAAGTCTATGGAATTTTTTACACGTTAAAAAAAAAAAGCCCAGACAACTGCGGTAGCATTGCTTCTGTAGTATTGAGCCTTAAAATAACTATCACAGTGGTGGGCACCAGTATGACACACACTAAAATACTGGAGAGAGATATTTTTACTTGTGCTGTTGAAGTTTTTGGTAGCACTAACTCATTTAATGTCTAACCTCAAACATTTTATTGCTATTTAGTGTTTTTCTTGGGAGCATTGGTATTAAACTAAAATTTCCTATTTACATCATGTAAAGTTTAATGTGTAAAGAGACTAGCCTACCAAAATATTATCCAGTTTTAAACAAAATTGGAGAATTATATGTCTGTCATCAGCAGGTCACATTACACTTGCTAAATACTTGCAGGATAGGTTTGTTTTCTTTTTTTTTTTTTTTAGCATAAGATTTTCAGTAGCCTGATGTGAAAAGAAGTGTCACTTCAAGTGGCTGAAATGTAATCACTTTAAAGGCCATGGTCTAACCAGAAGATGGCCTGGGAAGCCTTAGTTATTCTAGAGCCACAAGTTAAGCTGCATGGTCCTAGGAAAGAATCCCCTTAAGCTCTCCACAGCAGTAGGCAGAACAGGCCAAGGGAAGTGCACTCAGCTGACCGGTGCCTGCGCTTGTCCCAGATGTGACTCCTTTTTTTAATGGCTGATGCATTACTTGATTGTGTGCGGTGCTGTGGGGTCCTGCGGGCTTGAAAGGCTGCTGGAGAGAGCATGAGATGTGTTGCAATAGTGAATCCTCTCTTTGTTGCTCCAGGATTTCAGATGTGTTCTAAGCCTGCCGGGGTGAGCAAGCTTCCGGGCACTGATGGAGACTCAGCACGGCAGTGGGTCGCAGCCCTTACTACAGGCTCAGCGTGACAGTGGGAGACCGCACGGGGAGCCCGACCTGCGGGATGTCCTGATGCAGCAGGTTCACGTCTTGTCGTTGGACCAGATCAGAGCCATCCGAAACACGAATGAATACACGGAGGGACCTACGGTGGCTCCACGGCCGGGGGTCAAGTCTTCTCCTCGGGTAACGACCCAACCCAAAAATGAAAGGCCCCATGGCTTGCCTGAGCATCGTCATTTTAGCCGGATCCAGCACACACAAACGCACGCATCTCCTCGAGCGCCTCTGTCCCGATCCATCAGCACAGTCAGCACAGGTTCACGGAGCAGTACGAGGACAAGTACGAGCAGTAATTCATCAGAACAAAGACTTCTAGGATCATCTTCGGGGCCAGTTGCTGACGGGATAGTCCGAATGCAGCCCAAGTCTGAGCTCAAGTCGAGTGAGCTGAAGCCACTGAGCAAAGAAGACTTGGGAGCACACAGCTACAGGTGTGAGGACTGTGGAAAGTGTAAGTGTAAGGAGTGCACTTATCCAAGGACCCTCCCCTCATGTTGGATCTGTGACAAGCAGTGTCTTTGCTCAGCCCAGAACGTGGTTGATTACGGGACTTGCGTTTGCTGTGTGAAGGGCCTCTTCTATCACTGCTCTAATGATGACGAGGACAACTGTGCTGACAACCCCTGCTCCTGCAGTCAGTCACATTGCTGCACTAGGTGGTCCGCCATGGGTGTAGTGTCCCTCTTTCTGCCTTGCTTGTGGTGTTACCTACCAGCCAAGGGTTGCCTTAAGTTGTGCCAGGGCTGTTACGACCGGGTAAATCGGCCTGGGTGCCGCTGTAAACACTCCAACACCGTTTGCTGCAAAGTTCCCAGCGTTCCCCCCAGGAACTTTGAAAAGCCAACATAGCATCACTAGCCAGAAATACTAAAGTAACAAGGATTATTATTTTAACGTACATATGCAACCAACTAAGCAGCTATGGTCTTGGCACTGTAGTAGAAGGGTTGGGGATGTACTTTGCTGTTTGCAGTGAAATGCTTTTATGTGTGTGTGCCATCTTAACTGATACGCTTGTTAGAATCCAGCTAGTGGCATACAGGGGGGAAAAAAGGGATGCAGTACATTGTGACCCACATATTGCATAAGCTAAAGCAACACAGACACTCCTAGGCAACTCTATTGTTTGTGAATAGTACTTGCAAAATTTGTAAATTAGCAAATGACTCCTTTTTTTTTCATTGTTTTCTGCCAGAGATAATGTGCTATATTTTTGTATATACAATAATATTTTCAACTGTGAAAAGTAAGTGCTGTCATAAGACATGGCACAGTCACAAAATATTATACTAATATGTTGTACATTCGGAAGAATGTGAATCAATCAGTATGTTTTTAGATTGTATTTTGTCTTACGGAAACCTTCTATTACAAGACTTTGATTTCCCTTTGGACTTCATGTATATTGTACAGTTACAGTAAAATTCAGCCTTTATTTTCTAATTTTTTCAACATATTGTTTAGTGTAAAGAATATTTATTTGAAGTTTTATTATTTTATAAAAAGAAATATTTATTTTAAGAGGCATCTTACAAATGTCACCCCTTTTTATGAGGACGTCATAGTTGCTGCAAATAAGGGGTGAACGATGCATATGTTCACTATAAAATAGAAAATATATTAACGTTTGAAATTAAACTGGGCTACTTGTCATTTTTTCCCCCCATTTATTGTTTTGAGTTGTGAGAATTGATATTTCTAATTGCAAACTTCACAGTGCTACAGTCACAGTGAGCCTAATACGAAACCAAAAAGAGATTTTTTTAAGTGTATTCTTTTGTTCTTGTTTACTGCTTCACCTGAAAATAATGCAGGACTTTTGCTGCCTTCCTTTGCACAAACGTCCCATATACTGTTCCTACAACAGAAAAGGAAAATGAACATAGGAAAATGCATTAATTCATTCCAGACTAGGACTAATAGGCACTAAAGCTTGACCTATTCTCAATAAGTGATGAGCTTTTGTGCTTCAAATAGGAAATAAGTGATCATTCACAAAAAATGTTAATCTTGCATGGCTTTACTCAGTGAGAGAGAGGAGGAAAAAAAGCAAGGTAATTAATACGGTCAATGCAAAAAGCTTGGAAGATTATTTGTTAAAGGTAGAAGACTATGCCACAGGGAATGATAGATCTGAATGCAGTCCAGCCTTATGTCAAACATTTGCCTCACTTGTAAGAAGAAAGTTGCTTGATTTGTCATTTGTGGCAGTTACCTTCCACTGAGGTCAAAATCCTTTCCCTGCCAAGTTTCCCACCGGAAGCCTGGAGAATGATTTACCTTTCTTTATTAACAAACTATCATTTCCTGTTCTGAGCATGTCTCTCCAAGTTTAGAGGTCTTAATGTTCAATTTTATTTATACATTTCTTAAGCTGGCATTTAAGAATAGTTGTAAGTATTTTTAAGCTGACACTTAAAAAAGTCTCCCAGCCTTTTCTGAACCCCCTCCAAGAAAAACAAGTTATTACTAATAAATTAAGAACTCACTAAAAGTTGAAAACCAAAGCATTGAGTAAATGTTCTGTCTTTTTGCCCCTTAATTTTCATCTCAGATCTGGTGCTTGGATGATTTTATATAGGTCTGTAGTACTCAAAAATCTTACAGTGTGTGTTTGTGCATATTGGTTATCAATCATCAAGTGAAGTTAAAAAGTGCTTGTTCTCTTTCTCTTTTTTTTTTTTTTTCTCCTTACCTCTCTGGTGAAAAATGTAAGCTGGTTTTCTTTCCTCTCTGCACCAGCTGGCTGGATACTTTGGTATACAAAGACGAACAGTATATATTTAGCTTTCTGAGTGGAATTTGCCAGAAAGAAGGTAGCTTATGTTACATGAGTAATTTGTCCATATTTAAAGCGCATCAGTATACTGTAACTGAGTAGTGGAGTGTATATGTGAGAGTGAGATTGTGCTTGACTGCTGATAAACAGAGATTTTTATTATTTAATTATGGGGGGTTTAGCAATTTTGTTCTTGAAGGGGTTGATAACCATCATGTGTTTCCATTTGCTGAGTGTAGTTCTTGAACTAGGTTAGGTGCTTATGCTTAAACTGTCCTGGGCTAGTCTTGCTGATGAAAACATTGGGGGAATCTTTGACCTTTGGGCTATGTGTTGAAAACCCCAAATCCCACTGATTTCAGTAGACAGTAAATCCAGTGTTTTCACTGGATTGGTGAACTTGACAAAACTGAAGGCAAGCCCTGTCTTTCCAGTGATTTATGTTTAAGTTGAAGATAACTCTGCAGAAAGCTGAAGGTGAAACTGGAAAACTGTGGGATGGCTGAGCAGTACAGCAGTCAAAGAGGGTGCAACTCAAAAGTCCTACTAGCTGAAGTCCAGTATTAAAATTGTGGATGTGTTTTCTTTTTGCAGAATAGTAAGTTCTCTGTCTGCCTAGTTAGGTTCTAAGGGAAAAAGAAAACTCTCTTCTTGTTGACAGTGAAATTTGAAGCTGTTTTAAACACTGAGAAATGGTTGTCATCTTCCACTTCATTCTTAATGAGGATAAAATAGTGGATCCCCCCCATCCCAGGTAAGCCCATTACCAGGAACTGGATTGCATGTATGACTCTTGGGAACAGGGATGTAGGGAAGTGTAGCCTGTTGGGCTAACTATGGCATGGCTCTAGGCTTCAGTTACTATGGATTGATGTTTGTGCCCACTGGACTCTTAAAAGCTGGCTTGTGTATATTAGTTAACATCCTAATATTGCACTTAATTAGATAAGGTTTAGTATTCTAAATAAAACCAAAATCTTGCCTCAAGCAGATTAGGTTGTTTTAATAAGAATTAAGAGGGCTTTTCAAGTGGATTGAGATAATGTTATTAAAGCATGCCTACCTTATCCTTTGAGATAGGGAAGTGGAGGTCCAAGTAAGGAAAATTTTCCATACGCAGGTTTTGAGGATAACCATGAAAGTCATGCATGATATGCATCATATAGGACTTTAATTTTAGACTGCTATGAAGTCGTAAGAGAGAGCAAAACCCTTATTATTGCTCCATTTGTTGTGTTGTTGCTTTAGAGTTTTGATCTGTTAACTTACAGATTCTATAAGGTTTGTTTAAGGTATTGCAGGATTGGACTGACAGTTGACCCTAGTAACAATGGAAACAAATAGCATTTTTTCAAATATTTTTTTCTGTATAATGTAAGCTACATAAACACATCAAATTTAGAGAAATTTACAAAGTCCTCTACTAATATCCTCAAGATTTTTTTTCTTACTTTGCTCTTTAATGATTTGAAACTTGATTATAATTTCCTTTTTGAGATCAAGATCATAGCAGTAAAAAAAAAGAAAAAAAAAAAGAAAAAGAGACTTGGATTCAAGTAGAGAATAAATAGTGCTTTAGATGGAAATAAAATGTGTTCCTGAAGGATTTGAGATCATATTCAGGTGAGAATTTACATATTCAACAGATTTACCAAATCAGTCTTCAAAAGCCAAAATTCTCCAAGTGCAGAAGCGCAGTAGTTAAGTGGTCGTGATGATTAACACAATAGATTTTTTACACTTTCTTACTAAACAGCTAGCATTTAAGTGTACAGTATTACCTGTTTCAACCTTTTCACTTTTGGCAAAATACAAAAGAATTAATTTTTGTAACGAGTGAAATCTTAGGGCTTTTTCTCTGGTGGCAGGAAGACAGCCAAATGCATTTCTGTTCTACAGTGGAACATTTAAATATTTTTAGGAATTAACGGTTGAGAAAGATGGATTTGAACAGTCTGTCTTGTGTCAGATGTTCCTAGATGGGTGCAGGTACAGCAAGTTACAATGATTTCATCTGCTGAGACTAATTTCTCCATCAGTCACTGGGGCAGAGTCCCAGAAAGAAATTGGCTGAATGTGAGAGCACGCTCAATTGAGTAGTGTCTGTATGAACAGTATTGAATAGATGTCCTACTGAAAATGTCAGCATTTGTCATATTGGGTCATCTTAAATAAATCAATTACAGATTGGGATTGCAGGTAGACAGCACACCAGACGTGGGGTTGCAGGTGACAAAGCACACCAAATCCTTACCAATGAAATTACTTGGGTTTTTTCCTCTTTATACAATCTGATTTTAAACTAGAATCTTACAAATAAAAATTAATGTCTCATTGAAGTCAGGATGGTTTGACTCAAAAAACACATTCATATGTAGTGCAGATGTGTATAGTACTTTTGACTTCAAAAATATTTCCTGTTTCAATCTGTGGAGACTCCTATGTGTCAGTCCTCATTATTTCTCTTCATTATTTATTCTTTCTGGTCCCTATCCCTTTCCTTTTCTTAGCCATAATATATAAAGGTTTACTGCCACTTATAGGACAAAAGGGGAAAGAGGAGGATAAAACATGCTTTTCTCCTTAGTATTCTATGCCTGAAAGCTTAGGACAAGGTCAAAAAATTGATTACGTTGCTGCACTTGTCCTGCATTTTCAGAAATGTAAAGCGTTTTTTCCATTCATGCGACATTGAATCCACTACTTCAGAAAAATCTTATTTTCATTGTTTTGGTATGAATTTTATTACTCAAGAAGTCTTTACGTGTCTTTAAAGAGCTCCACTTTGTTTTAACCGACTGGCACTGTGCTTCAGATGAAAGGGGCAGAGGTGTTACTACCATAAAAGCATGAACTGCTGCTGTTCCTCTGCCACAGGGATTTTCAGTAGAGAGGCAATGTAGTTACCTTTGGACGTGAGTAGCAATGATTTTGTTTGAAACAAGGTGGGAGTTCAGTGTTTTCAACCTTGGAAGAAGGCAACAGAGCTTGTGCTACATATCTGAAGTGTGGTGTAAAAAACTTTTTTTTCTTTTTTTTGCTCTGACTTAACTGTGCATGCCGATTACAGGAGCTTAGAGCTAAAATGTTCAAATTGCTAGACTAAAATGGATTGGTTCCCATTTCAGTAGAAGTTACCAATAATCAGAAGCTTTGACAATGTAGTCTGTAATTATGTAAGATTATTTATGGATATTTTAATACTTAGGGGTTTAAGTTGCATTTTAAAATGGTCTTTCCAAGGGAGATAATCTGTTTCTAAAAGGTAAGGAACTGTATAATCAGAGGAGCTCTGCTTTTCTGAAAGACTGCTGTATAATTATCAAACCACTTGGTGCACCTGAGACACATTACAAGAGATAGCACTTGATGCCATTTAGGAGCTGCAGGCACAAGTTTCACTTGGAGAGTCTAAGCCAGTACACCAGGGTGTATCAGGAAGAATCACCAACTTACAGACATAGAGAGCCCCTTAAACAAAGGGAGCTTTTTAGTTTTTCTTTTTTACCGTCATTTTATTTTGATCAAGAAGCGGTGTATATGAATGAGTCATAAATTGTGTTGTTGTTGCTATGTTTACTGATAAAAAAATGTATTGATGGGCCTGTAGTGTGTCTCAAAAAACCACACCAAGATGGAAAATTTTTAAACTACCAAACTTATTACTGTCATCTTCAGAAATGAATACAAACGTCAGGGCTATAGCAAGCCATGCTTCAAAATTAGTTGCACTGTAAGTAAATTGCACTAATTGGTTATGCTTAAAACTGTTACTATAATTAGACACAGTTCCGCTTTAGGTCTCAAAATCAACTCAGACTTTTGTCAGCTTCCTCTGTAGTGCAGTTTTATTAATTACTGATTTACTTAAAGTGTTGTTGTTTCTTTTAAGACACATAAAAGTTGGTGTATCACAAACTGTCAAATGCACAAAGTGAACAGTTTTTCTTCCCTCTTATTTCTCTTTTGTAAAGCATTGCAAAGAGGAGGAAATTTTAAAATATTTTTATTTGCTTTGGGACATTTTATTTATGAATTTTGTTTAATTATCGTAGACAGAGTGCTAATTTGATGGAGTGCTGTTTCGTCATTCCCTCCCCACTCTCCCCACCCCCTCATACTCACTCCCCCAAAGTATATGGCAGCATGAAATATGTAAGTAGAGCAGTTAAGGGACCAAGAATTCATTTTGTGAACTTAACCTAAGTGCAGCTGCATTCAATAATAAGGTGAAACAGGAGCATCAATGCCTTCTTGCAGAACTCATTGAATGCACTGTACCTTTCACCAGTAGGTTTACTCTCTTCTACCACTGCAGCTCTGCAGATGGAGGTTATGCGGTTGTTTATCATGTATATGTCTTTATGCCTCAGTGTCTTTTATTTTTTTTGAGAAACATTGTGTTCATTCTTTAAAACTAGTGCATGAGGATCCCATAATACCATTATAAAAAAAAAAAAAATAAAAAAAAAACCAAACTAGCCACACATGAAGATTATCTTAACTGCCCGCTGCCTACTACTCTCAATACTGTTCTTGGGGAGGAAAGCTCTCCTCAGACTCCTTCATCCCAAGTGGAAGAAAAAGACTGTGTGGGTTATTCTGAAATATGTGTGGTTGGGGGAGGCGTGGGTTATGATATAAAAGGTGAATTTTCCATCAGGGCTGCGCCTGACCTGTTCTCTCCTGCACACACACAATTGCAGTACAAAGTCTGAACGTGCGCAACAGTGTTTCTGGCCACTTCTGTACTTGTAAATCAGACAGTAGGTGGAAATGTTCCTGGACAATGGATTGCAATTGCCCGCGCTAGCGAAGCATTAAGACTTTGCCTGGTGTGAGTTAAGCACATGCCAAAAAGTACTCTTCCACGCTATTCCCTACCACATTTCAGGAGCCATTCCCGAAAGTCAGCTTGCCCGCAGCTCCTTCTTTTGGGGGTTAAAGGAGTTGCCCAGCATGGACACCGTCCTTTTGGGGCCAGATGGAACATAGTGCCCGGGAACATCCTTGGACACATTTATTTGCGGTCCAGGAGGAGGGAGATCCCTCCCACAACGTCATCTCAAGAGAAATTCACTCACAAAGACAGACGTTCTCATGAGTTCAGATGACACAATCTAATCCCCAAGTAGAAACTTAATGGCACAGAAGCAACATATTTAATTTTTTATCTCCAAGGAGTAAGGCAATTGGCAAGGTAACTTTTTAGAATTTTGCAAAGCTTAAGTGACTGGGGCACTTGCTCCAATGTAATTAACTAAAATTATATATTGATATTTTGTATCTAACCTGAACTAGTAATTTTTTTGTTTGTTTTGGGGAACAGCATTATTTTTTTTTTGCAAAATTATTTCCTAAGTATCTACTGACAAGTCATAAAAACAGACTTTTTCCTATATTTTCTTTCACTAAAAAGTAAGATTTAGTATGTCACAGCACTTGATTTTTAAGAATGAATTGAGATCGTGTTTCTTGCTTTTGGAAATTGCATACATCTCTGAAGGAAACAGTCACAAAAGACAGTTTCCTCTCGTGGTAATCATTACAATTTCATCTTTTCCCAAGATATGGAAAGTGTTCTCTCTTTATTCCTTTCAGCCCTGTGTTCTCTCAGCCCCCAGGTTATAGAGTGGGTGGCTTATGGAACCTTGCAATTGCTGAGCAACTTTGCAGACTTTCATAGAGAAAAGCTGGTGGGTAAAATATTGCACTTGAGCTTAGCCTCTCAGAGGACAGATCTTATTAAAATATTTCAAGTGTGTGCAAAATATATTTCTGCATACATGCAGTCTGAGGGATGTGGCTGGAGAGAAAAGGAATGTCACAATCCACCCCTTAAAACCTCTGCTTTAGAAAAAGGAATCAATGTCAACTATTTTTTTTTTAAGTTGATAAATTAGGCTAAGTGAAATATTAGATGGAAAGATATCCTGTTCAGTTTATTAAATGTGTCCAGGATTTGTGCTGTTTACATTTTGCATAGTTTTTATCCAAAGACCTCACTTCAGCTGCAAGATTGGTGGGTGAAATGCCTGGCCTCACTGGAGGCAATGACAAAATTCTCCTTGACCTCCTTGAAACTTTGTATAGACAAGAGGTGAATTCCTGAATATGTACTGATTGAACATACACTTGAATGGGTATCCTGGGAAAATCCCAGCTGCCTAGGGGAATAAAAAAAAGTTTATAATTGCATGACACACACTTTTGAATCAAGGAATAGCTATCTTAGTTTAGGATTTTTAACCTTCATTCTGATCCTACTTAACTTACTCTACTACTAAGATAATTTATTCCTACCACTGCTGTAGGAGATATGTAGTTGCTTCCTTTAGGCATCAATCTTTTAGATTTTGCTGAGCGATTCTATTTTGGGGGTTAATTCCATTAAGGGTGCTGTAGATTCCTGTTAGGCTTTTTGCTGAGACTTGCGCGTCTGTCAGCTTGTGTGTAGACTTTCTCCCTTCATTTCAGCTTACTGTCATCAAACCATTCTTGTATACTGAAGCTGCAACAGTTTGAATTCAGTTTAGCTCAGCTCTTGCAAAAAAGTCCAGGGAGAGTATTCATTTGGTTTAGCTGACAGTCTGGTTAATTGGAATAGGCTCATTCATATTAATAATATCTGCATAGTGTTTTGTGACTGTTACTAAATCAGCTCTAAGCACTACCTGAAGTTACATGAGTGAAAACATGCTTAAAGAAAAGTACAGTGAACTGCTGTCAGACAGAAGTGTCTGTGTGTACTAGCACTGCTTTCATCTGAGATGCCCATTAAGATGGGCAAAATATTGTTACAGTTGCATTTCTACATTGCACGTTATAGCTCCTGTAGATATATATATAGATAAATAGATATATGCATATCACAATTACATCTTTTTTAGGGGGAAAGAGGAATCGAGCTACCACATTTCGCTGTTACCAATATTCCTCTTCCAGAGTATCAGCTTTTGCTATAACATTTTCCCGTGGTTTTTAAATGATACCATGAAAGGTGCACTTCTCTCCTGCCCCTGAGAGAGAGCATCTGCAGAGTGGAGTGCACGTGCCCTGTACTCTGCGTGTTGAAGTCTCCCAGGCGTAGCATGCTGGTCCAGTAAACAGAACAGCTTTTTTCCACTTTGTACTTTCAGTGACAAACGAGTGATGAAAATACGAGTTTTCTTATTGCTAATCGTACAAATATGGCAACTTTCAAAGCCTTTGTCAATTCCTGAAGCAACTGATAGGCAGCTCTCGTGCAGATGCACAGATATGCAGAACTACTACTTTGGGAGAAGATATCATCAGAGGATGAGTGATAAAGAGAAGGATGAGTGCACAGATGTGATGTGGTATAGAAACCAACCATGAGCAGCAATGACCATGAAACAATGACTGGTGGACTTACTGTTGGTGGGACTTAACTGAGAGATTCAGTAGTACAGACACTAAGTAGATACAAAGAGCATTCATTTCTAAATTTCTAAATTTAGTGACTTAAACCTGCAATTGTCCACAGGTGATTTAGACATCTCATGCTGAGGGCATGAAAGGTATTGTTTTCTTCAATGGTTTTTTGTTGGTTTTGGTTTGTTTTTTGTTTTTTTTTTTTTTTTTTTCTTTTTTCCATGGTGAAGGCACGATACAGCATGCATGGCAATGAAAAAAGAAGAAAAAAAACCAACCTGCCATCCTTGGTAACAATTTCAGAAATGTAAAATAAGGTTTATTGGGACAAGGAAACACCAAAGACCAAAAAAATGTTGAAGTTAAAGTTTTGTGCTGTTTTGGTATTTGCTTCCTTGGTGGGGTGAGTATGTTGTTGTGGTGGTAGTGATTTTTTTCCATTGTTTGTTTGGTTTAGTGTTTCTTTCCTAACAGTTCTAGTCTTCTTCGGGCCTCTTAGGGTCTGCCAGTCTTATAGTCATAGATCACACATTCGCCTTAATGAGAAAACATTGGATATAACCCTGTATAAAACTATGTAGCAGCATTGTAGGACAGTGGTTGCTGTCATTGTGGGGAGTTTGTGATTTTTAGGTTTTGGTTGTTATTAATTTAACTGGGGCCCAGATTCACGAGTTGGGTAAATCAATCTGGCACCACTAATGACAGCGATGTCCTGCTGATTTCCACAGCAGAGTGTCTGACGAATAACTTCCTTCCAAAAAACCCCACGTTGCACAGTAGAATAATAATATTCAGATTTTATCAGCTTTTGTTTCTTTCTGCATCATTGTTGGACAATGGTTTTGACTATAACTCAAGACAGTTCAGATTCCTTATTTATAATACTTTAAGAGCATTCAAGATGCTTGTGCAAAAGGAATGCTTTCAATTCAGTCACTTAACTTTAGGATTCTTGGATCACTTGAGTGTTCCCAGATTTGTTGTGAAAAAAACAGAACTCCTGCAAAAGGTAGAAAACTGATCATTTCAATTTATATGCAACAGCGTTTTAAGTTTTTTAAAAATACTTAAAGCATGCTTTGTGTGGCAGACATTTATGCTGAGTCTATTTATTATGCAGTGAATAATATTTTTCAAGAATGATTCATCTGAGTTATTTTAGAGGCTGCCTTGAATTCTGGTCATTTCTATAGATACTGCAATTCATAGTCATTAGTAAGCTAGTGGTTTGATCTAACCTCAGCTACCTGTTGCTGGCTGTGAATGGAAGAATTTATTTTTAGTGTGAAACCACAATATGAATATTTTCCACTCTGAAAGTATAAAAAACCCTTTAAGTAGAAATTTTACTCCTCACTGTGATGTGCTGTGGCTCTGATGTCAGACATACTGGGTTCTTCTTACAGAAAATCCTTTAAAATGCCTTATTCTCTATTGAAGTTGACAAGAATTTCCTCCACTTAACCCCTTCAGTGGCCCCAGGCGTTCAGCTCACATCAAACAAAAGGGAGCTCCTCTACCTCCTAGATGGGGATAGCAGGATGTTGACAAATGCAAAATGAAAAATAAGGAGACAGAAAAACCTGGGCCCTTGGAAGGAAGTTAGTGGGCAGGCTCACATAGCTGTGATATGTGAGAGGCAGCATCTCTGGGGGCTGTGACTTTACAGCTGCACAAGCACTGCGACTGCCCTGCTGATACGGAAACCTTCATTTTGGCGTGATGGAGTCTTTGTTTGTTGGTTGAGCTGGGCTATTTGGGAATAATTCTGCTGTTTCTGCAAGATTCAGAAGCAGAAATGGCCTGTAATTTCAGGTAATATCAGCTCTGCTTGGTAAGAGTCAATGGCTTAATTGTGCCAGAAAGCTACCTACAGCTCTTGAGCACGTGAAGCCTGTAGTTATATGTGGAGTTATGAAAGATATTATTTAGTGTAACGGTGGGTGCACTACTTCACCAACCATGGACTACAGTGCAGAAGAAAGAGAATCTGAGACTTGCATAATGCCGTTGGCCTATACACAAACTTCCCATTTTTTTTACATAAAACATTTGAATTACATTAGAGATTAGATGAAGAAATGACAATCAATATCCTGGTTCATTTATACTTCATTTGGTTCATAATTTTGCAAACAAGCCTAATCTAGAGTGCAGTTAAAAGCAAGATAAAATGGAAAACAAGAATATAGCAGTTTAAAAACCAGAACAGTTTGTAGCTCCTACCCAAAGTTCTGTTCATTTTAAGGAATGGCTCCTGAGACTTGACTAAGAGCCTAGTTTCCACAGAATATAGGGCTTTCAGGTAATCGATGAGTTTTGGTTGCTGTTCCCCATCAAGCTTTTGCTGTTCCTGTCAGAGAGGGTACTGACCTTCCCTGCTTAGATTGTCACCATATTTCCACAGCTTTAAAAGATTTCAAAATAATTTGTGGACTTCTTTGATGGAGGGAAATTTGTTCCTCCTTCATATTTTTGATGTCTCAGAAGTTCTCATTTTCTTCCCTTTCTTAAGAGGCCAAAAGAAAGAAGTAGTCCATGATGTAGTTCTGTCAGCTCAATTCATTTATCTCAGGTGAAGAAAGCTGTTGTCTTTGTGTCCACGCTTGTAAGGAAAAAACATTGTATGTTTTTTACCAACTGCTTGCTCACACATTATCATTAGCACAAGGTAAAATGTTCATGTGGTTACAGCTGCTAGAGTTTCAGTGCGTGTGGTTTGGTAATTCATGCTACCAAGAAAATGTTTACCATTTCTACCAATACATGTCAAAAGCTACAGTCATGCTCTTAGCATCCTGATTTTAACATTTGATAAGTAGAAACTGTTTGTTTAAAAAACAAGTACCATTGCCCAACCAATTTTCTCTAGAGAAGATGAGAGCTGAGCTTCTGTTTAACACCTTCAAACATGTTATTAACCACCTTGAATTTCACATCTGTGTCTTAAAATGCAAGAGACTTTGCTTTTATAAATCCAAACATTTCTTCTCCTGACCAGCTGCAAGGAGCTTTTACAGATACTCACCACTTCATTGCCCAAGCAGGATCTGTTTGATTTTTGGTGTAGAAGCAGGAAGGACAGGCAGAGCATTTCAGGAGAGCCCCCTCCTAGTTGCAGAGAGGAAGAAATAGTGGGAGCCTATGTCACTGTGCATCCTAAATGATGTGACAAGTAAACATCCTTTTGGTAAGCAAGTAGTCTTACCACAGGACTGTAAATATTTTTGGTAATTACATTTTTTTAATCTTACTTTTTAGTGTGATTGTGAAAGAGCCGTCTTTGCTTTCAGATTCCTCATTGCCCTCCACAGAATGGAATCTTGACCATGGTTAAAACTCGGATTCAACTTCCCCCAATTTACAGGGACTATAATAACAGAGTTTTCAGGAGGTATAAATTTGTAAGGGCTGTAGAAGCTAATATTTTGTATTTCCTTGCTAGATAAATACTAGAAAGAGCAGAACATCTAAGGGAAGAGCCTGCTGATAGGTTAATTTAGGTACCTCATAAGAGACTTTCGAGAAGTGGCAGCCAGGCTGAGATGCATCCATTATCAGGAGTTGGTTGAGAAGATGTGTAAGGCAATCTTCAGGGACAAACAGCCTCCACAATTAGACACAGTCTCATCAACACCCGTAATGATAACTAGCTTCCAAAGCCCAACTGCAGCCTGCTTCAGGGCTGCCTTAACCTCCTTCACTTCTGTAACTTTGGTGTTAAAAGTAAGATATGCACTTTCAGTGTATCTGTGAACTGTTTGCTTTATGAACCATAGATCCTCGAACAGAAAGTAAAATGAATGGGGGATTTGGGTATACTGTCTACTATCCCAGTACAACAGTGGTGGACGTGAGAGGGATAGGAAGGGAATGGACTACAGACAGTGGCTATGTCTGAACATTATCTCTAAAGAGCATCTCTGTTGTCTCCATCAGAAAATACATCGTGGGCTATATGAACCACTCTTCTGAGGCCATAGAAAGTCCCCACGTTCATAAGACATCTGTGGGAAACAGAAATCCATACCAAGTCAGAAGTGTATTGAGTTTTCCTGAAGTAGGTGTAGGGGAATTATAGCGACTGCCTGTGTGTCAGCTGCTGTCTGCTACAGTCCATCAAGGCTCACATGGCTGTTCAGTATCTCCATCTGGATTCTCCCAGAAAATGTGTAGAAGTAATAAAAAAAAAAAACCCAAACCTCATAGAGTGGCGCTAGATCTAAGAATTTTTTTCCAATGTGAATGGACGTAGCTGACAGTGGGCAAAGATGAAAATTCTTCTGCTAAATATGTTGATAAAGTAATTCTCTACAGAGGCCTTAGGGAAGATTTTTCACTAAAATTCAGCTTTCCAAACATTTAAGTCAACAATACATCTGGTATCCCTCAAGAAGTCCAACAATGTGAACACAGATATTTAGCTATACCTTATGGATGGTTCTGCAAAGTTAGTGAATTGGCTGGGTGATGCTAGCAAACATCCATGCCCAGGAGATCAGCACTGTTAACATCCAGAAAAAGATATAACCACTGATACATCCATATTTAAGGAATAATAAAGTACTTCTTCAACCCAGAAAATTCCTGCATCCAATCTAGTGTTTTATTGGCTTTTAATGACCTTTCTGTTAGTTTCTAAAGCCTGCTATCTCAAGCCATTCTGACGTTTGTCCGCAATATCCTTGAGCAAGGAGTTCCACTGTTGTACACTAAATCTAGCTTTTAGCTGACCAAAGAAGGTAAGATTAATTTCACCCCAAAGACTTGCAAAGTGATTTTTATAGATGTACTTCAGTACCTTTACAAGGATTGAAGGTACACTGACTGATCTGTACTTTGATCTATAACTCCTTGGTTGTATTGCAGCACTTTACCTGTAGTATGAACCCTCAGGTGCAGCACGAAGCTAATTCATCTATCTGGGTACATATGTTTCTAGGGCCTCTGCACCAAGCTTCACTGTTTTCTGTAGACATTTATTAGGTTGCTAATGTTTTTGTCAAGTCACAGATAAGAAATATTACCAGATGGTTTCCTTGTCTTTGCAGCTCAAATTCCTGCAACAATTATCAAGAAAGATGCAGGGGACAAAAATCAAGGCAATGTCATTGTTTTGTTGTAAGGCAAATGTATGAATAGCAGCTGAGTTATACCTTGAGAGTTTCTTCTCATGAGAAGGGAAACCTACCTCAGTATTGAGGCCTAATACCTTTAGATTTTTCTGTCAATGTTTGGTGAAATGTTCAAGTCGCTCTGTATCTTCTTCAGGTTTGTATCTTTTCAGTTTTTTCATCTAGCACTAAGAGTGTGGCACTCTTTGAAGCTTCCTGTAGTCTCTTGCAATGTGTAAGGGATTTCACTATTTCTAGGTCGGTTATTGTTATCAGGATTAATGTTATCAGCAGTAGCCTTCCCTCCCACCCCCCTAAATCCAGAAAGATTAGAATTACATCCTGGTCTGGGAGGGATAGAGAGGACACCCGTTATATATAATGTCAAGCATAAACCCAAAATGTACTTTGTGGCATGAAATACAGATAAGGTTAGATGCACTGGTGGAATCTGGCTGGTTAGGTCATGTTCATAACTCCTTTGCACAGCAGCAAGGAGGATAAACCAGTTTATCTGGTCTATTGATTTTTTGTTGCTCTGAATCCTGATACTTTGATTTTTTTGGCTCGAATCTTTATGCTGCAAAAAGGGTGAAACTGATGCTTAGGGCCATCTCCCTGGGGGTAATATATGGATCAGGTATGCAGGTTGCTGGCAGAGGATTTTCTAAGGTAAGTCTGCAAAACATGCAGCTACAGGTCTCCGTTTAGGAAAGGTTTCAAACCCACCTCTCTCATTTTACATGTTAAATGTGGCCTAGAGGAACATCCACCCACACCAAATGGAAAAGCCGAATTTCCTTCCAGTTCCAAAAACATTATAGACATCTGCCAAATGACATTTCTAATTCTTCCCGTAAAAAATGGAAAGCTAAACAGAAGCATCACACTTCCAATAAATCCATTCCAAACTCTTTCTGATTTATTCCAGATCCTCTGCATTTTGGTGAGGCTGTTAAATAATACCTCCTTTTGTTCTCCTTATGGGACTTACCTCAGAAAGTATTTTATATAGTTGTTCCTTCAGAGACTTTTAAAAATGCTCTAGAAATCATAAAAAGGCAAAGTTCGACTTCTGATACACATGTACAGCTCCTATTGACTTCATTGGGGCATTTCAAGCCAGAATAGACCACAGTGTTGGAAATATTTACTTAGGCATGCTGAGGAAAATGAGTAGTTCTGAATAATTTTTAATATTTCCATCAACTACAACAGAATTTAAGCACCTTAATTTGATTTTTTTTAATATAAGAAAGAGACAAATCACTAAAATATGCTTAAGAAGTCAAAGGAATTGTGAAATGAAGAAAGCCACAAAAAGTTCTTGTCTGGAGGGTCTTTTTAAGAACTAGTTAATCACAACATCTCACAATAGATGTACGATCTCTAAGATGTAAATAAAGCATAAAGCTATAACTCATTTTTTTCTGTGGTGAGATTGTTGAAAAGCATCCAAATTCATGTTACCATAAAGAAAATTGGTCTTAAGATATTTTTCTTTTACATTATAATGACATTGAAAGGACTATTTTCAGCTGTCACGGTTGTCCATCATTTTTTTCTGGAAGGTTTTTGCAGCCTGACTACTTGGACAAGCACAAACCCAGGGTCCTCTGGCTATGCCCTGACCTGGTCAGACAGAGCCAGATCCTGTCCAGAATCAAGTAATTGCACTCAGGTTGCTCAACCATGCTGGTTACTTCAAAACACAAGTGCCATGTTAATGTGTCTCTATATGACTTTGGATCAGAGCTGGCTCATGTCTGGCCATTTGAAGAGCAGACAGACAAGCTTGCATCTGTCTGTACCTGTCCCTGGAGACATACCCTAAAGCTACCAAATAGCTGATTTTTTTTTTTTTTTAATGTCACAGTAAACAATGAATATGGAATGTCAAGTAATCATCATGGAGCTGAAATATCTTCAACAAAGAAAACAGGTAAAACAATGCAAATAAAATGAGATTTTCTTTCCTCCCACACCCATAAACTGTCATGCAAGTGCAATAACTGGAATTGACGTAAACTCTTTTTGAAAACCTAATTTAGTAGTGTGCAGTCACCTTTAATTTGTTCATTATTCTCTTATTTTAATGTTTCTTCTTATTTTAAGAAGAATTTTGGTATTTCCAAAATCTGATCAGGAAATACGGGCTATTAGTACAGGAATTACAGGAGAACTTGTGAAATGTTCCGTTTTCTTTCATAAAATTAAAAGTCCTGGTAAACTTTGGAAAAGATTCCATATGTTAAAGTTTTAAACGGTGCATGAATGTGTCTGTTGGCAAAATTTTCCCAAAGTATATTGTTATTAAATTCAGTAATGTAACAATACAAAATGGCCATTACAGTGTCTGAAAAAACGTGTACTTTTTCAGTAATTAGAAAGAACATCCCAGGTAAAAACAGAAGATGGATCTATAATCCTCACTGGTCATTTAGAGCAGTGTTGTCTAATACTGTTCACTTAACTTTTTATCATAAATATTTGAGGGTTTATTATTTACTTTTATTTTGCCTGTTTAGTTTTTCCTTTTCCATCTTCAAAAGCTGTCTTTTTTGAGATTCTACTGGTTACTTTGCTGCTTAAGTACTGATGCAGCCTTCTGCCAAATATTGCAGTCCCTAGTCTGTGGATCCATCCTACATGGCCTGCTACAAGCTGCCACAGTGATGGCTTCTCTTTGGGTTTTTTTTTTTTGTGGGTGAATACGAGGGACCAATGACCACATTTTGTTTGGAAATACTGTAATAAATGGGAGAGGGGTTTATGGAACTCTTCCAGACACCTTTCCCAGGTTTTCTGAGAATCTCTAATAACTTAAAGGTAAGAGAAAATATAGACTAAAGCTTTTGCACCTAAGTTGGGTCCCTATCCATCCCCCACATTCAGATGGATCACATGACTGGTTTAAAGAACTGCTTGTCCTTAGTGTGATCAAAGAGCCATTCCATTTTACGCTGACAGCAGGATACTATATTCACAAATAATACATTTTAAAAAGTCTTTTAAAGCTGTAACTCTCACCATGACTTTAGTCATAGGTCTATGTCATAAAACGGAACTTTGTTCTAGCAGGGGACAAACAGGTGGCAGTCAAGTCCAGAGGGGCAGCTGAATCAAAGGCTTTGCATAATTGAAGGACAAATAACTTTAAACATAACAGCACTTTACAACTAAAATATCTCCTGTTTCAGTAAGAAGTAGTACTATGTCCCCAAAAGCAGAACAGAACATGAAGTACCTACAGGGCTCCATGTGTGGATATAAATTTAGAAGATCTGATGGGCCATCTCAAACTTTTCTCCAGCTGCTTTGATGACATCATTGGTTTCACTATCTACAGTGGCACCATTGTCAGATTAAACAATGACAGTTCTAAAACCATCCTCTCTGCTTTCCTGACAGATATTTATATGCTGCATAAGAGGGAAAAATAATCTTGTTGTCATCATAATTTTTTCTTTTTTTCTTTGCCTTTTCTTTTTTTCCCCCCACATAATTCCCTTTTGTCCTTCAGGTCTTAATTGCAATTCATTATTATTTTTGTGAAGAGCAGCCTCATGAAGGCAAAGAGTTAAAGACGTCACTTTAAATGACAAAAGCTGAACACTTTACCCCACTTTCAGTCTCTCATCTATTCATCCTTTTCATTGTGAACTTCGCTATTTCAGCTTTCTAAGCTCTTCAACTACCTGCCCCTAATTTGTATTCCTGGGAAGAGGCCTAGGCTAGTTATTTTGCATTTGTGTGCTAATGGTGCTGAGTTTGCTTCTAAGAGGAGAACAGGGAGGGGAGGGCAGGAACCTCCAAAAGGGTTTAAGTGGGAGTGGGGGTGAAGGTGCAGGAAGGGTTGTTTGGGGGAGAGTCATGCTGAATTTTAACCCTGAACGCTTTCTTATACAATTTAGCACAAAGCCCTCCTGATTATATGGAAAATGACACCCTGTGAAAACTTGCCTGTTCATATACACCTTTTAAACAAATAGGTTAGTCAAGTATCTGGAAAGCCTGGGAGACAGTTGGGTCATCTTTTTATTAATATATTAAATCATGACATGCATTTTTTCAAAGCTTTTTTTTTTTTTTCTCCACACATGCCCTTGAAAATTATGTAACTTATTCAAAGTATGTATAGTATTCTGAAATACATTTATTAGTGGAAACAGTCTGTACATGTAAATGATAGTAGTGCAACCCTGCTCTGCTTTGATAAAACCCTTTACTTTCACAGGGTTAATTTTGCCTGTGCGCTTAGATGCTGTGTGAGATAAAATACCTTTCATTAGATTAAATAGGCAAACAGAGGCTTTTTGACTTATTGACTAGTATTTCAAAGCCGAGCATTTCTTATGCTAATCATTTTTATAACTAATTTAACAGACGTAAAAGAATGTCATTATGAATAATTAGCGATGTTAGTAATTTAGTTTCTAATTAACCAGGGATGTGGCAGACCATTACAGATGGGAATTCTCATTAGCCATGAGAGGCATGGGCGTTTTGCTGCTTATTATAGATTCTGCCTATATTTTAAAATGGTTTGGTTGTTCACAGTTTTTAACGCGAAGCACTTTCACTTTATGCTGCTGGGTACATCAGCTTGTTGCACTTTGTCACACTGTAAACCAGACAACTACACAAAGCACCTGATGCAACAAAGCATGTAGGCAGTCATTTTCCATTTCATGAATTATTGCATGACAGTGGTTCTCACCCCAACTCCACACCCAAGAGGTGGATTTGCAAAAGGGGCATTTTTTTTGCAGGTGTAAGTTGCTTGCAATACAATTAAGCACGTACATACTAGACCTTCAGATCCGTGCCCATGATTCATTTTCTGCATAAAAATGGAAGGGAGCCTATCCACTTATGCCTACCCCTGTCTCTCTGAGCTTATGACATTTACAGAACTACTGCAGTCTCTATAACCTCTATTCCCCCTGTGCACGCTTCCACTAGTGACTGCACAGCCGTCTCTGGGGTATGAAAAAGGCTGCTCCCTTACACTCTTATATACCCTGAGTGAAATTCCACACACCACTGCTGTTTCTGCTCTTATTACCTTTTGTTTTCTTTAGTGACAATTTCCAAAATTATTACTTATTCTGAATGTTCAAATTCTCTTTCAGTAAGATCCAGAGGAAATACAATCATCCAGAGAAAGGGTTTTTTTCCATTTGAAAAACTTTGATATATGTATTACATGCATTTTCAGTTTCTCAGATACTCTAAATCCTTTGGAATCAGTCCAGTCAGCTTGTTTGGAAAAGACACTGAATATTGTTTACAGTAATCATAGGTAATTTTGCAATATTAGCATATTAGCAATATGGACAAGCCATTAAACTCTTTGAGAAGGGCAGTCTGCCCCATGATTTATTCGGCTATGGAAAGCAGGAGAGTGACAATTTCATGAGGTACAGCAGCAAATAAACCTGAAGGAGAAAAGCTCCCTCCAAGTTCTGAAATCTGGGTTATAAAGAAATGTCCACCCCAATAATGACAGACTTTGTCTACAGAACAAAGACATGCAGTTTTTCAAGAATGATCCAGTTAAACTGCTGTAAACTCTGTTTATTCTGAATATACGTAACAGACCTCCACCCACCGTTTAACATAGTTTAACTAGATTAATTTAAACTGCCCCTTTAGTTAACCACTGCAACTTTGTCCTGTAGGGAGAAGTAAAAGTGATTTCAAGTCAGGTCATTCATTGTTTCTGTCCAAAACTGTTTGTGATTCCTCTCACTTGGGAACAAGTGTGTCCCATTTCAATTCCTGTGTTGGAGTCTGCATCAAAAATATCAGAAGGTGTAAATTAAAATGAACTGCTGTTTCAATTCAAGTGTTCACATACAGAAGGAGTAAAGATGGAGATCCCTGATATGCTTATTAGCCTACTTATGTATATTGTATAGCCAGTTAAACTTTGCCTAAGATACAATTGAACATACTTAGTCAGATTAGAAAATATTTTTTCTTTTCATAGCAGAGATTAGAGCACTAACCACAGCTATGGAAAATCAGTGTTCAGTGCCTACTCTACTACAGATATCATAATACAAATGACCTTGGGCAAGTCACTTAGCATATATTTGCACTGCAGTCAGACAACCTAACCTTAAAGTTCAGCATTCCTGAACTTTTTAGCAGCACCACTAGACCACTGTCAACCCCCACTGTTTTCAAAAGCCACTGTGGCCCCCTATAAAAATTTTAATCAAAAGCACCATTGTGACAACTTTGTTTTATATGGTTCAGCAAACCACTTACTATAAACTGGGAATTGCAGATGGGAATCACTCCAATGACATGGCTTCAATGTGGGTTAAATGCTGAGAGTCCCAGGCAGATTTGTGCATCCCAGGCTGCTTTGTCTATGCTTCCATGAGTGCCTGCGTGCCTGAGCTGGTCGCTGCCACCAACACTGCCATGCTTGTCCTTGCTGCTGCCATACTTCCCAATGGCAGTGAAGATAGGGCCTCAGCTCCTCACCTGTAAAAGGATCAGTCTACCTCACAGGTGCACTCTGAACATAAATGCATCAAAAGACTGTGACAAATGCAGATGCCATGGGTTAATGAGAGTATTTAATACATAGTCTAAAATACACTAAGCAGTTACCTTCTCAACTTTCTCTAGGAGCTTGTGGGAAGCCCTAGCGGCTAGAGGAATAAGCAACCTCCCTCATCTGACCACTCTCTAGCTTGACTACAGTGGAGATTAAAGAAAAAAAATACCAGACAATTCTAAAAAAACAGAAGGTGTTACAAGAAAAGGGGTTGTGCTATAATGAGCAGCTAGTGGCCAGCAACCACCTTCAGAAACGCCAGAATCTGATTGTTTGGCTTTGACCTCAGAATTAATGTGATACACCTGAATGTGTGGAATCTTCAGACTTGACTCTGAAATCTTCTTACGGTGATGCACACTTCCAGCTGCAGGGAGTGGGGAACGTACCTACCTGCATGTCACTTCCAGAGGATATCGAGTAAGGGACAGCATAAATAAAATTCTTACAAATACCAGGTTTGGGGCCATTAGAATACAGTCTGGTGGTGGTGTTCTTTGATCTAAATCAGTTTCTTCACCCTTAGCTGCAAATTCTTTTCCACAGGACAAGCAATAGTAGGCAGCTTTCTCAGGGAAACTTTGCCTGAATTAGGTAAAAAAATATACATTGCATACCTCATCCTCTTAGGCTACTACTTCTGTTAGGAGTAAACCAACTGCACAGTGTCATGAGCTTGTTCCAGTGGTTAAAACAACCAAAGGAAACCCAAGCAAACCAAACAAGGACTGGGTCTTGTGCTGAGTCAGTGACTATCTTTCTGTGGGGAAAGAGACCATGAACACTGATGCCTACAATTGGATCAGTTCTATCTATAAACTGTATGAGTTCCCACTGATTTCAAATCCTAGAAGATGAAAGTCTATACAGCTGTCCTACCTTGATTGTTATTTTTTTCTCTGCATGCTGCTTCTGAATGATCTTGGAGAAAGAGAAAAATCTTTCAACTACAGTAATCTAGCCTTCACTGTGCAATGACTGAAATAGATATTGTTTTGTCACTTACAGGTTATTGCTTAATAGAAAATTGTCTGAGCTAGTTTCCTAAGATTGGGTGATGACATATCTGAACGTCACTTATCTCAACCATGTAAGTAGGATCTGTATCTTAATAAAGATCCTCTGTGCTGGGTTTGTTTTTTCCCCTTCATGTTATAAACTATGTTCTGATGCATAAAAATGAATAATTTAGTTGTAACTGTACCACCACAAGTTTATTGTAAACTGAAGCCACAACTGCAATCTTGGATGCCACAAAAAAAAAAAAAAAAAAAAAATTGCAATAAAAATTTCTAAATAGTTCTACATTCAGCTGCAATAACATACCATTCTGCATTAGCAGTTGTTAAAACTCTATAGATTATCTGACAGCAAATACTATATCAAAGGCAGTTCAAAAGAAACGTAAAAATTATTTTCATATTTTTAATCATGCCTGCAGATGGGTTAGGATAATCTGTCATAGTTCAGAAGTAGAAAAGAAAAGAAACAGGCTTGATGTAACTTGGCTCAGCGGTCTGTTTCAAATATGGTTCAGACACAATGTGAAAAACAAACAGGTCTTTGCTTGAGAAAACAGATGCAGCAGGCAAGTGCAAAATCTTACTCTGCTTGTTTCACAGACAAAAAGCAAAAACTAGCTCTTTAACAGAGAGAAAGAGTGAGAGATCACTCCAAAAATTCCATGTAAACTTTTCTTTTTTTGAGATTCTTTCTGTGCTTCCCCCTTCCTCTTCCCACACACACTGAATCAACAAACCCAGATGTTCACAAGAATACGTCTTTTGGTACAGCCACGTCCTATGCCATGCATGTGCAAGGGAAGATGCTTTACTGCAGATGCACAGGAATTCCACAGGACCGATTGTTGTGCTGCAAAGTGATGTACAAACTGTGTGTGCGTTTTATGTCTGCATGGGAAAAGCTTCATGGACTGAACCCACCCCAGAGGCCCCAAAGATCTAGAAATTCAGTGCTTACAAAAAATGTGACTTCTGACTGTCAGCTTTGGGTATGCATGTTCTGGGTCCTTGTCTTTTTAGCAACATGGTGTTCTACCTTATTTTGGCACAGCACTGAACTAAAGAATGCGATCTGGAAGACAGAAAAGAGCCTTTTACTAATAAAAACTGCAATACATACTTATTATCTTACCTTCTTATTTATGAAATGTATAGCGACTGGTGTTTCAGCTTACACCTACCTGAGCATAGTCTTGGTCATCTGCTTGCCCACTTTTGTCAAATATTTTCATTAACTGACACCTATTTTATTTTCAGCCAGTCTGTGAATTAAATGTGTGATCACTTGAGTCTGCAGAAAGCAGCAGGCTTAAGTTTTCCACACAGCAACTCTTGTGTCACCTTCACCTAGTTTAGTTATGCCTGAATACCTCGTAGCACCCTTCAACCAGCCTGTATGAAGGGGTTTAAAGCAGCAAATTCATCAGGAGAGTGAAAAAAAATAATTTAAAAAAAATCCCCCAAACCAACAGAGTAAGTGGCAGGTTTGGGGGTAGGATAGGGAATCAAACCGCCTGGTGTCTGACATTAGGAGGGGGGGAAAAAAAGGCAATCCTTCACCATAAAGAATAACCTGGATGTTTACTGTGCCTGGCCGCACACCCAAGAGCAGCGTCTGCGCGGCTCCCCTCCCCAGGCCGGATGGCTCCACAGCTCAGTGCCTTGGCTTAGGTGCAGTTGGAAATGCCCGAGAATGGCTCTTTGTTGATTTTCGCCTGTGCGAGAGAGCCTGGTGTTGCTGCGAAGCGAAGTGCTATTGAATTTGCTCACTCAGGCAGAACACTCGACAGGAAGGAAGGAAGCAGCCATTCTTTCTGGTCCTATTGTCTGGCCACCAGGCTTAGGCAATCAAACAGCCCTGTGGCCCGGCTGCGGCTCCCGCTCCGGCCGCTTCTGGTGGGCCCGCCTGGGGAAGGGGGGCGAGCGGGGGACGGCCTTCTCATGGCGCTCACTTTGTTTTCCCTGCACTCCATCACATCTTTTCACGGCTCAGGGCCTCAGGTAGCCGTTTCCCAGCCCTCCGCGTTTCTCCAGGGGGAAAAGGGTCAGGGAAGGGAGGGGTGAGAGCAGCCCCAGGTGGGGTGGAGCTGCTCAAAGCTGCCTCTGGACGGCCGCTGGGTGATAAGGCAGTGTGGGAGCGAAGTGTGGGAGCGAAGTGTGGGAGCCTGTGAGGAGTCCTCCCAGCGCTAGGAGGTATTTCTGTCTTGATCAGAAGGCAGCGCTTGGAGCCGGGGACTATTTAACAACACATTCAAAGGTTGCAAAGCAGCAAACCTGCCTTTTGAAAGAGGTTCATTTAAAAATGTAGATTTCTGATTCCCCAGTCCGTATCTCAGCTCCCTCTTCTCCCCAGAAAACAGGAGAGAATGAAAAACAGAGCCAAAGGGACTGGTTTTGCGAGGCAGAGAGCTGCAAGCCTGGCCCCGGGGTCAGGGTGAGTTCTCCTGAGGATTCCGGACAGAGGAAGTGCAAAAAGGGTAACTGGTCTAAGCCTCCAAACCAAAAATCTGTCTGGCAGTGCATTTTACCTGCCGGATTACATCCCTGCAAGGTCTCAGCACTTCCAGTCTCAAATCAGGTTGCAACCATTACATTGCAGTGTGGATTTTGCTATGAAGCGTGTCTTGTTCTTTCTGAAATCTAACCATGGGATAGCCCCCTGCCATGGTTTGGTGGCTGGATAGCGATAGCTGCAGGCTTTTTTTGTTTCGTTGTGGTGGGCTTTTCTCTGACAATACGATCAGGTAATAGGTGTGTCAGTGATATCATTCTTAATGTCGCAAGACAGATAATAACATTAATAGATGATAATATTGCCCTGCAAATCCGCATAGAGCCTGGCAAATGCAGAGGCATAGTATTTGCACAGTCCTATTTCTGCAAGCCCAGGGATGGTTTCATGGTGGTTTAAGTGACTCTAAATCCAGCCTCCAGTGCTCCCACCCTTGCTGGTGTCCCCAGCTGCGTGTTCCAGAGCCATCCTCTTAGTCAGTGTTATTGCTTCAAATCTTGCTTGGTTGCAAGGTGTGGACACAGGTGGAAACAAATGACAGTCCTCGAGCCTGATCCCCCAGTCACCGTACAGAGGTCGGTGTTGGCAGAAAGGACAGGAGGCAGGCAGCATGGGGAGCTGCCACAGCCTTGGTTCAGGAAGATGGATATTGCCTTTTGGCATGGCACCATGCTCAGGCACTTTGAGTGCCATGGTCATAGCCAGAAATATTTGCTTATACCCAAGGAAGCCTACAGGCTGCAGTTGGATTTTGTTAACTTCAACAGAAAGGCATGGGTTGCTCTTAGGAATTTTGCCCTTGGAGTATACCCAGCTTCTCACTTTTATCTTAATAAAACCTCTGCTCAACCTGCTCATGCCTATGCTGGTGCAAATCTAAAACAATCCCTTGTTGAGTTAATGGAATTATTCCAGGTTTGTCAGTGCAACAGGAAGAAATCAGTATGAATGATACAATTTTTTTTCTTTTTAATGGAAACAAGTGGAAATTACTAGAACAGAGAGTAATTTGTAGCCAAGAAGGACTCTTGAATTTGGGTTTTATTACAAACTTGAAACTTGGGCCAGTTTTGATGGGATTTGTAAACGCTTTCAACAAATGTGGGCTGAGTTTCAAGTGAGGCTGGGCTCCGTTGTACAGGAATCTGGGCCAAGGTATGGTTTTGAGTGGAAAGCATATGAAACTCACCGCATTTTCCTGATTTAGAGTCTTGCTTTGAAGTACTTGGTCCATTCAAACCCAGAACTGAAAGCAAAAACCCACATGGTGTTAGTACACTGGAGCCAAAACTATTATAAAAAATTCCCTTGAAACCCCATGATTCAAAGCTAGCGCAGATCCAGACACTTCTTATAAGATGCTACCAAGGTTGTTATTTTGCATATATATTTTTTCATTCAGAAATTTTAAATACTCTGAAGTCTTTACTAATTTCTATATTCTTGAAAGATCTTATTGTAAGGGCTGCAGTGGGGTGGAAAGATTCAAGATTATTACTTTTGTTAAGACCTTGTCTATGCATGTATAAATAATAATTTTTTTTTATCTCTTCCTAAATAAAATATGTTTTTAGTGACCCTACTCTGTGTCTATGGGCTCTTTCACCATGCTCAGAACTACAGCGTCTGAGAGCCTTCCAACAGTGCATGAGGCAGCATGAATAATATCTGTTACATGCTATTTATTGTCTCATCCTTTCCCTTGAGATGCAGCATGTGCAATGGAGTGTCTTGTTCTGGTTGGGGTGGGTTTTTTTTGGTGTCATGATTTGTTTTATGATCATGAAACCACTTATTTAAAAATGTCTTAAAAGGCAAATGAGTGGAGGATATTACTGGTTAGAAACCGGAGGGAAAATTTCCCGTGAGGTACTAATGACATATTTCTTTTTTTTTTCATTCTCTTTTTTTGTTCTTGAGAGACATTTTCACTTTGCTGCAACAGTCACATACACAAGATCTATGCACATATTCACAGAGCTCGACAGAACTGCTTTCAAGCATTTTTATTTGAACACAGCATAATGCAATTAGCTTTACTGCCCAGCACGCCTTTGATAGCACAAAGTATGCTACAAGATGACTTCTCTCTCCTTTACTGATGCATCAAAATTCCATATGAGCAGCCACCCAGCGACTCGGCTGGCTTTTGCATTTCCAGTTAACTACCCTGAATCATAAAAGTCTGGGAAAGGATCTGAGAAGCGTGTTCTTTCAACTACTGCAATGCTTCAGCAGTAAGGCTGAGTTTGCGTTACATGTGGAAAATCACATGTCAGTATACGTCATTCATAGTCCTGTGCAGATCTGTTAGACATTTCTGAGAGGGGCTGGTTGTCCCCAGCTGCCTGCCTGTAGAACACCCATAGAGCTAATGGGAGGTCTGCGTGTGGCTTGCTGACAGGATCAGGCCCTGGTGCTGTAAGCAGTTGAAATATTTTGTGATATCAGCAATAATCCCAGTACCAAGGGTGTTCTTTCTTGCACAGCTCTGTAATTAATCCTTGGCTGATTTGGCTGTAATCCTGATGGTCCAGGCCAAGAGGAAGCAGGGACAGGGCAGTCAGAATAGAGGTCACTTCTATAGCTCATCAGAATCAAAGAGATGGCCTCAAAAGTCACCTGGAAAAGGGAACTGAATTGTTTTGAAGGTGAAAAAGAGAATGAAAAAGGACAGCTGCGAGGATGCCATGATCAAAACTAAAGAGAGAGCACAGCAGTAAAGGAGCAGCACTGGAAACCAATGCTCATTTCCAGAATAACCACTGCTGGTGTTCCAAGGATATTGCCATTACCAGTGACCTTTCCCAGGAATAAATGCACAGGAACATACTCTGCGCTTCCTTCTCCTTCTCTGTGGAAATTCAGAAGGAAAACCCAAACATGCAGAAGGTTTCTGAAGTTCTGTCTCCATCCATTTTTCCTCCTGGCAAGTCCTGTTAGTCCCTTCTGCATATAAAGCAATGTGAAACAGAGCAAGAGTTGGTTTTAAGGATGTTAGAGCAACACTGGATAATGCTGTACCGGGCAGCTGTCATAACACAGTGTCTCAAATAGGAGAGTGACTTGCCATTATTTCAGCTGTCCACATGCACTGGTATTAGAGCTTAACTTTTGAAAAAATCATGCTTCTGGAGCATGCATGCCAGGCGAAGCACCTCTCTATACCAAAGCTCTGCATAGTCCAGGAGGAATGAAGAAAATATCATGTTCTTGATTCCTCTGGTCAACTTAGACTGGAGTTCAGCTGCCTTAACTGGCACAGCCCATGTGCAGTCAGAGCACTGACAAAGCAAGTATGTGCTTGCTCCTCTCCCTTTCCTTGACCTAACAATTTGCATAGGGTGAACCCAGGTCAAAACAGAGGCAATGATCTGGCCTGTAAAATTTCTTTGGACAGAGAAGTTAATGCTAATTCAGCATGTTTCAATCTGCTGAGCTTCACCAGGCTGCACATGGTTTTTAATAGAATCTCCACATACTAGATCCTGCATTATGTTGTGGAGTTTCTTCAGCACAGCTAATTTACACCTAGTTTGATGAAAAGAAGCTGGTTCCAGTGCTGGCCCCAAAGTTTTTGTCCGATTGCTGTTTTGATGTGAAAACATAGTGGACATCTGAGGTACTTTGGTTTCTTGTCCTGCTTGTCCCTTCCCCCATAGGGATTGTAATGAGTTTGTTAGCTGTCATATCTTGGAGATTAAGCTTTTGTGAAAGTTTTTTTTCAGGACAGACATGTGTAAAGGGGCCCTTTCAGCCAGAGAACAAGTGTTCCTTAATGGCCGTACACAATTTTTTGGCATGCATCCATACATTGGCAGTATGATCAAATATATCCCAGCAGACAGTAGAACAGAGATAGTTGTAGGTATTAGAGACCTTGGGAGCACAAGGAAAATTATGTCATCTCTGTTTTCTTTGAGGACCTCCGTCAAGACTGAATGCCCATGGTAAATGGTGATCCTGATTTCTCTGGAGTCAGCCTAAAGGACTGTCTGGAAAATTCCATACAAAACAAAAGGTCTGCCGAGCTGCCTTAATGACAAATTAACTTATCAGCTGGAGAAGTTTTGATTTACAATGAAATTCTCTGTTGGTTACTGAGAATCTCCCATTTAAAATTAATGACCTCATAGCTGATGAATGATGAAGCAGGAAAGGAAGTGTGCTGAAGACTGAACAAAAATCATCAGGTGAAAGGGGCTCTCTGTGATTATGGAATAAAAACCAGTCATTAGGGCTTAAAAAAAAAACCCCAAACAACTGGAGCTCTGCTTCTCAGTGGTACTAGTGGTAGATGTTTTCTTGGAATAGAAAATTACTTCCCCCCCCTCAGGATCTGTGGTACTATTAAAACAGGCCCCTTCAGAACTAACTTCCAAATCTGCTAACATAATACTCCTCTGAAGAAGAATAAGAATGTGGGGTTTACAGTTAATTAAGGGTTTTGGGTCAGGAACTTGAAATCTGTCCATTAGGGTATGGTTTTCTGGTTAAGGAGTCATAAATACACAGTACACTTTATTAAATAGCTTGAAAAAGACTGAGCTTAAAATGTGATAGATGCTTTGGTGTGTTTAGCAATAGATAAATAAATGTTGAAAGAAGAGAGGTGGTTCCCCTTGGCAATAACTAGGTGTGTCATTTCTTTGGAAAAGTGTATTTTGTTGTCACCTGTGCACTCCTATTCTTTCTCTTGACTGATTTGAGGATGGAGGGAGGCAAGATAATCATAAAAGCCAAAAAGTAGAGCAAAATAATGTGGGAATTTATGGGTTTTAAAATCCTAAAAGAACTGTTAGGGACATAACTGAATAGAGCACCTACAGTTTGAAGCCTTCTGAGGTATGAGAGAAGGGCTGTATTAGGTGTCTACATCCTGACAGCTGGGACAGCCATTTCAAGAGGAAGACATGATTAGTGGGGCAAACGATAAGTCAGAAATAACCACAAAGAGAGAAAGGAACTTGTGAGGGAAAACATATAAAGGGAGATATTCAGGTGCCAAATCCCAAAGCTCCTGTTGTGGCTCTGACCCTAAAGACATCTCTCCTGTGTTGCAGGGGGCATAGGTGGAGGTTGGAGAGAGAAGCAGCATCCAGACAGGTACCCTGGAACAGTGAACCATTTCTTTGTGAGTAGAGTAGTGTTATAGACAGTTCATCATTTCCAGGACCATTCTTATGCTAATTCCCCAGACTCAGGGAAAACTTAAACTCCTTCCCTTGCTGAATGGAACCAATCCTCTATCAAGAGTTAATTTTAAAAAGAGAGCAAACAGAAGGACTTGATGTTTGGCAAGCTTGGGGTTAGAACGTTCCCATATACACATACACATTTAGAAGAGAAGTATCTTAGTATTCATGATACTTGGTGATAGAGTAGCAAAAAGCTTTCAATTAAGCATGAAAAACAAATATCACAATTTATCTCAATTCTTCAGTCTTTTATGTGCTGAAGGTATTTTTTTATGTGAGGTTTTGTGAGGTTTTTCACACTTTTTTCTTTTTTTTTTCCTGAATGTCTTTCATTTCAAGTTACCCTTGTTCTGGGTCTTTTTTTAATTCTCTTTGGCCAAAGCATTTCTGAATTTCTGCCAAGAAGTTACTATGTAAAGCCTGTTGTACTCAAGAGTTGGATTCCCATTCCTGGAATCATGACTAGCAACCCCAAAATAGAGTGCATTGTTGTTTCAGAAGGAAAACAAGAGAGGAAAGAAACCTTAGGAACAAACAGTGAAGGATGAAGCCAAGCGACAGACTCTTCAGAAAGCTACTCTTCAATTAGACATTTAGACTGGCTGCTAAGGAATCTAATCTAGATGGTAGGCAAAACTGCATTTAAAGTACAGACAAATAGTATAAATTAATGCTATGAAAAACTACCTATTTTTGTTTCCTGTCTACTTGTGTTTAGTAACCAGCATCTTTGCAAACACTTGAGGGACAGGACACTTTGGAATGTCCTGTTTCTCCTGCAGAATGCATTTTTGTTTCTGAACACAAAGTGTGACTTCACCACAACTGCATTGCAAATTCATTCTCTCAGGAAAAAAAAATATGGAACAATCAGTGAAAGAGGGAAATAAATAGAGAGCAAACTTGTTTTTAATAGTAGTGTAAGAAAATGAGTTAGCAAAAATATTGATATATCAACAAAGAAATATTGAGAGTTTACAAAAGGATTCCATGCTAAGGGAGTCTTTCAGGAAACATTCTCTGCTAAAGTAAGTATTTTCAGGAAACATCTTTTGTTAAAGTATATTATAGAATACTAAGCCAAAAATCCTGTACCAAGTTATTATCTCATCAACTTAATATGCTCTGCATTGCTTTTTGCTGATATTTGTCACATGGAAGTTTAAAATTCATAGGTATAGCAGTACTTAATCCTATAGTAATAATCATTATTAACAGCAGAAAGTTTAAAAGCATGGAGAGCTTGACTGGAGAAAAGAGAAGAAATTTTGGGCTAGCAAAGAGTATTGTATTTATGAAACACAGTGAACAAGCCTGTTTCTGTACATTTAGTAACTCATGATGAACTCATTAATTCCCTATAATACACACAGAAACAAAATCCTCCTTTTGCCTTAATAAAATACGATTAATATTGATTAAGATGTTCATATGAAAAAAGTCAAGACCAGACAAGAGAAGGCAATGATTTTGGCCTTTGCTTTCAGAGGGTGTCAGCGCCACAGTGTTAAGCTTGAGAACCAGTAAAGGTCTGAGTATAGACGTGAAAATCCTCCCTGGGAAAGTTCATCTCCTTTAAAGTCCATCAGAATTGTGCATCAAAGACCAAGTACAGCCCAAACTCACCAGCTGGTTTGCAAGCATCAGCCTGCATTATTAAAAAAAAATATATATATATATATGTGCATATGTGCAATATAAAGTCTATATTAAAATCCAGTCATAAAATGTGTCAGAATTCCCAGGCTAGAAGTACATAGTGACACTCTAACTATCCAATTGGACCTGCTTTGTCTCTCTGCTTTAGGCATCTAATGAATCAGTTCCACAAAAGATAATATGTACTTTGTAAGGACACAGTCGACAGAAAGGAATGGGTGGCTTTGAGCACCTATGAAAGATTTTAATTGTTGAGGCTTAGGTACCCAGTTTGGGAGTTTGATGTCAGAGCAGAGAGGTTCTCAGTCTGGTTATCTTCAAACATACTAGATATTTTAGCACTTACCTTTTGGAGTAAGTGCTAAATTATAAAATTTCTGCTAATGGTGTCATGAGTGTAGAAATACATAAGTTTCCTTTTTCTCCTGTAAAGAGGTAAGCAGAAGGTGGTTAGGTGGCTTAAATATAAATTCAGTTTTTAACTCTACAAAACTGAATCCACATGTAATACAGAAAGCTTTACCAAATGGAGATACACAAAATGTTCCTACAAAAAGCATCACTATGGAGACGTGTGGCCAAAACACAAGGTCAGACAGTACCACTGAAATCAGATTGCAAGGGGCACACTTTTTTCTTTTTCTAACCCATTTTGGTGCACACAAGTGCATGTATGTCTCTAAATAAACTACTGTGTTTGCATTTAAAAACGTGGCTATGTCAGTTTCTGCAAT
This sequence comes from Melanocharis versteri, assembly GCA_013397845.1. Classification (NCBI taxonomy): domain Eukaryota; kingdom Metazoa; phylum Chordata; class Aves; order Passeriformes; family Melanocharitidae; genus Melanocharis; species Melanocharis versteri. The sequence continues at coordinate 1,397,204 of VZTG01007409.1, read as the reverse complement.
TAGATCCTTTAGCATCTGTTACTGATAATTTCTGCTTTTCTTTAGCTTACATTTGTGAATCAAGTAAAACGTAGAATGTTGCCTTATATAAAAGCAATGCTAAAGAAAACATCTACTATGTCCAGCTTACAGGGCCAGACACTCATGCATGGTGTCAATCCAATTTGCTCATGGCCTGCAACATAAAAATCTCTGACATTTGCAGAAAAATGATGTTTGGGCACTTGGTGCTGCATGATCACAAGGAAAGGATGTTCAGGCAGTGGTGACACTGGTTAAAACTATGCTTGCTGTGAGAGTTCACAGACACACGCTCCCTGATTTAGCACGAACTTGGAGTGACAATTTTTTTCTTAGGAATGACAGCATGCTACAAGAATGTGGAATTGGATGTAACCCGATTCAGAGGCAGAGACTTTTCTCCTCCAGAGCAATGCATTTGCTTTACCTCACAGACAGGACAGGCTGACTGGCTTACACTACGCAGTGCCTTATGTTGCCCTGATTTGGGTCAAGCCTAAGTGTATCACATTCAGTTGACCTGCTCGATGTGCCTCGCACAGGCATTGTGTTTATGACTCTCCAAACACAGGATCCAAAATAGGGCAGATGTGGACAATACAAATACTGGCTTTCTCCTTGTTCTGTTGAACCTGGCTTCAACAGTAGCAGCAGGCATGTATCAAATACCAAAGGTTGGACTTTTGTAATTTCTAGGTAGATTACAGGAAAAAATCATTCAAGTTTTCCACAAATAGTCTCAAAATCAGAATGGTTTGATATTATGAATTGAGCTCCATGAAACATAACTGTAGGACAGACTACCCAGAAGAAATGAGCAAATGTGAAAAAAAAAATGAAAGTCGGTTTTGATCTGATCCTCGTGACTCTTTCACAGCTTTATTTCTTCATAGTCCTCACTTTTGAAATGTAAAGGATTCATAATAAGGTGAAGAAGGACACTAGAGATTTGATACAGTATGTGAAAGTGGAATGAGAAATGTCTCTTATAGACCAAAGCAACTGAAGGATTTGGTTGAGAATTATTGGAGTAAAAAATAATTACAAGAATTTTCGTCTGGTTACTGTCGGTAATGATAAGAGACACTGGTACTCATGTGTCTTAGAAAATTTGTTTCAGAGTATGCAGTATTATAACAATGTCCAAGAGAATTAAAAAGAAAAAAAAAAAGTTTGTATCTACTATAGATCAATAGACAAAAGAATGAACTATATGACAGTGATAATATAGGAGGCACATTTCTTCTAGCTCAGTTATTGATCTCTGAGATAATTACACTGTACATCAAAAGAAATTCAATTGTATTCATGTGTTGCTTTGTAAACAGCATCAGCATCATTTGGACACATAATCTTACAGCAGGGAAAAAGCCTGCAAACTAAAATGAATATAAACCACTATGGTTTTACTTCCCCAGGTCTGAAGTATGTGTTACAGCCAAGCCGATGTAGTCTCTTACTGATGTGGTTCTAACAATTTTAACAGTGTTATAAAGACAGCAGTATAAATGTCGATTACAGGCTACAGTTCAATCCATCCAATTTTTACTCCAAATCTAGACTTACAATTTAAACATCTTCAAAGTCCTTTTACATTGCAGTGACTCTCTCTGATAGAGAGAACATGGGTGTTAGAGGAAATCTATCCCTACAGAGCTAATGCTTGGTTCAAACTAGGTAACCCAGTTTTGTGAATGAGGTCTCATATCACTTATCATTTTGGCAAGATTAAAAAAAATGCAGTCTTTATCAATCACAGCTGCATAAGGCAGCAGATAATGAGGTAAAAAGATCTAGCAAGAAATTTGTTTTGTCAAGGATGTTGATGCAAAGGTCTATATAAACATTCAAGTTGTTTGAAGTCCTTCCCATAGGTGACAGAAAAAAACAAAATCTTTTTCAAAAGTGCCAACTGTCCAGCTCCTTAAAACCATCAGATTCCCTCAAAAACCTTTTCAGGGCAGTTATTGTGGGATGTGAATAATCCCATCTCCTCTTGAGAGACTCCACCCCGTCCAGCTCTGGAGTCCTCAGCACAGGAAGGACATGGACCTGTTGGAGTGAGTCTAGAAAAGAGCCACCAAGATAAGTAGAGGGATGGAACATCTCTCCTGTGAGGAAAGGCTGAGAGAATTGGGATTGTTCAGCTTGGAGAAGGCTTCTGGATGACCTAATTGCAGTCTCCCAGTACCTGAAGGGAGCCTATGGGAAAAATGGAGAGAGACTTTTTACAAGGGCATGTAGTTACAGGACAAGGGAAATGGCTTCAAACCGAAAGAGAGTAGGGTTAGGTTAGATAATAGGGAGAAATTCTTTAGACTGAGGGTGGCGAAGCACCAGAACAGGTTTGTCAGAGAAGCTGTGGATGCCCCATCCCTGGAAGTGCTCAAGGCCAGGTTGAATGGGACTTTGAGCAACCTGGTCTAGTGAAAGGTGTCCCTGCCCATGGCACGGGTGTTGGAAATAGGTGATCTTTAAGGTCCCTTCCCATCCAAGCCATTCTATGATTTTATGATTGTCAGTCCTGTCAAATGCCAGGCTTGAAAACATGGATCTCCTACTAAGTCGTGTGCAATTCTTTGCTAGGGATGATATGGTTTCTCTTTTTCTCCTGAGACAGATTGATTTTCTCTCTGAGAAGCATTCCAGAGAAGGATTGCATCAGCCACTGCATGCAGAGTGAGTTGAAAAACAGCTTTGTCTGATGGTGTTGTCCCTCCGTAGTCAGTTCCAGTGGGGATACTCACCTCCTTTGGCACCCTATCAGGGATGCCAATTCTTGCCTTTCACACAGCCCATTATATGGAGCCTCATGCATCACACAAAACAGAGTGAACGAATGTTGTCACTGCAAAAATATGGAAAGTCAGATGTAAGGCATGAAAATATACAGTTGTTTGAGTTTAAAATCAATGTATGTAATGTACAGAATGCTTCTCAGATTCACTTATTTGCATTTTATATTACTGCATTCAATAAATCTCTCTGTTAATGAAAACTGTAAAGCACTTCCAGATGGCCAGCCTTCTGAGCACAAGAACGGGCTGAACCTCACAACTTTGCAGAGGAATTCAGGTTTATCTGTTGCAGAAGACACACGGCATTTTCCCTAAACTTGTCCCAGTGCCATGCTGAGACAAAACACAATATGATATACAAGTATTGGTGCCTGGCTGGACAGGGGTTCTAACATTTATATATAATTAAGGGTGTGGTTTGGGAGGGCAGAGGTAGTCAGGCAATGAACATTATTAAAAGAGCAAATCCTTTGCTAAAGCCATGTAAAACATTTGTGTAAACTCACTGGCATTGTAGTAAAAACACATCACAACATTGTTAAAGATCCTGATTCTTTTCTCCTGAAAGTGTAAACCAGTGCATGGGTCATAGAATTTGGGGGAATGTTGTACAATTGTCATGTAAAAGAAAAAGAAAAGGATTGTACCTCAGCTTAATTTTATCTGAATTCCCTTCTGAAATACTCAGTATAAGATGTAATAGGAGATTCACCACTGGTCTACTTCTTTCCTTACTTTCTATACAGCTGTTTTAACAGAAAAGCTGCAATCACAGTCAGCTCAAAGGAACAGAGGTACGATATGAAGATCATAAATAAATTACTCTGAGACACCCACATATATTAGTACCTAGACGTCTTGAAGAATTTGCACAATTTTCAGGATTTAAATAAAAAGACTTATTCTGGCCCATAAACATCACTGGTAAGCTAGACAAAGTGGGATTCACAAAATTCCGATATCTGTGTGAGGCAGTCACCTAAGATTCCCTTTATAGAGAAGAGAGAGAAAAAGGTGCATTAAGGATAAGAGTCATTTGACCTATTTTCACCATCTATTTTAGGATGGGATGAATCATACTCTAGAAGTGCTTATTTTATTTCATTGAGCATAAATGAGAGCACAGAAAGACTACTTCAGACGTTAACTACATCTACACTATGATTTATGGTGATTGAGATATTGATGTCTGTATTCTGTGAAATGATTCCCAATCCTATCAACCTCTTTCGGTTTTCAATTAAGCACAATATCAAAATTCATTTAGGAGAAGGTCTTACATCCTATGCAAAAGAAACTGGGAAAAATAAGAAATAAGTGAGACTAAGATCTAATCAGGTGCCTGTTATAGTTTACATGCAGAGCCATTGATTGGATTAGTAATGGGCCTGAAATACTAGAAGCAAGTCTGATAGCAAATTCCTCCATCAGTGAGAAATTTTCCTTTGACAGAGAGCTACGGATATATGTGAACGTATGATTTAATTGTTTATAGAAGCAAAAGCATAACATGGGATGTCATTTGGGATTTGTTAAAAGGGAGAATGCAGAGGCAGAAGCTCTTCTAGCCTTATTGATACAATCCAATGTCAAAACATAAATTATTTGATGACTGTAAGGGAATCTGTGTCTTACACTGGCATTACAGTAAACAGATGAAGTCTTACGTTTGTCTGGTATATGAGTTGTATTTAGAGCTATGTATTAATATATAATATAAATATACTTATGAAACAATCAAGAAAGATCAAACAATTAGGATACGGAGAGTTCTGGTTTCCATTCTTTTCTTGAGAACTTCTGTTTTGAGAAACAAGTGGATACTGTTCATGAATAGCATTTCTATTTTAACAACATATGTATGTGGCAGTGTGTGTATGTGTTTCATGAAAATAAAAAAGAACATGCCATCCGCCATATAAAATATAAACTGTGATGTCCCACACTGCTGGTGATCAGTTTGAAGTTCATATGGCTGTAAATGTTATTTATTTAATGCTTTGGTAGGAGCAATATTTTTATTATGTTTATTTTATAAAATGTTCTTCAGAAGACACCAAGTACAATTAACTTACTCTTCCTGCCCACTCCATTTTCAACATCCAAAGTCCTTGGAAAGTTTCCCACATCCATACTTGGCAGTCTTCCAGATTTGTATCTTGGCATTGACACCTATATCTTAAATTTATATCTTCTGTAGTCCTCATGTATCAGTCAGAATACAGAACTTCCAAAGGTTTGGGTTTTTTTCAGTTGAGGAGCTTTTTGTGAGCCGGTTTTTTTTTCATTGATTGTTGTTTGTTTGTTTTTGTTTGAGGTTTTTTTGAGTAATACTATATTAGCAACATTGTATTGCTAGTAGCGTTAACTTCCTAAAAATGCTTGTGTGTCTGAGACATCCAAGTATTACAGAAGTGCAAGGCCAGACATGCTAAGCTCCTTCCTTCCCTCAGGAATACCCTCTGGTCTGCAGTGAGAAGTAGCATCCAAATGTGTCCAAAAGTGAGCTCGTTTACAACCACGTTGGCAGAAGTCAAATTTCATTTTTGTCAGAGACTCCATTGGTAGGCTCTGAATCATCACCCACCGCCTCTGCTTCAGCCTCTCTCTTCCCTTACCCCTCTGGGTATCATCACTGAGACCCGCAGAGGGGGCTTTTCCCTACTTGCACCTACACTATTTCCTCCTGCAAGGCAGTGATGGTGCTGGTGGCTGCATGCTGGGAAGCAGCCAATGCAGTGGTGTGCCCGTGGTATCAGGGAGTTCAATGTCACAGCCCTTCTCTCCCTGGCCCACTGGTTTCTGCACAGCTTCCACCACCATGACACAGTCATTATTTTAACTCCTGTGATTAATGCTGTAACTCAAATGTGCCTCAGCCCCCGCAGCGCTGGCTTGCCTCCTTAAGATCCCTCCTAAAAGTCCCACTTTCAGCAGCTACCTTTCTGTCAATATGCTCTAGGTTGGCACCAACCGCTTCTCCTCACACCTGTGATCGTATCAGGGGAAAAAGACCAAAATAAATATTTACAGTGTACATGCAAGAAGAAAAGGGCTGTTTTCCCTTTTCTGTCATTGATTTCCTCAGTTCCTCAGTTACTGGTCCTGCTCTATTTATTCATGATACTGTGTCTAACTTGGACTGCATTTCATGGGCAAAAGTCCTTGCTTCTTTGCTGTGGTTATTTGTGCTAGTGTCACATATGATAACAAAGAAAGGAAAAAAACCATGGAGAACACTCCAGATGAAAGCAATAGTAAACACACAAAAATTGGCTGAAAGACTCAGAAGAAGATAGTAAATAAAATGACTGTTAAACTCCTTTTTAAAGTCTATTAGCTTTCACATTCATAGTGCGTTCTTAGAATGGCACGTGTTATCCTTTAACCTAATAGACATGTCAAAAAACCCAAAATCCTGTGTAGAAAACACCTGATTGAAGTTAGGTTCTAAATGCTGAAGAAGTAATAGCAGGCTTTTATTGTTGTTAACAGCGTTTCACATTTTTCTCCTAAGTGATTGCAGAATTCTCGTTATGCATAAAAAACCCAGATATAATGGTAAACAGCATTTCAAAATGAAAAATCTTCTCTTTCTTACACTTTTAAGTACACCAAAATTTTCAGAGCAGTTTGGCTTGCTTCTAGTATCTTGTATATGCTCTAGAAACCTGGATATAAGAAATCAGGCAGAGCTTGATCCTCTCCTCATGTGGAGACCAATAAACTTTCTATTTATTGAGAACTTCTATCTCCCCAAATCTCCTAGATACCCAGAGTACTGACAAGAATAGACTTTGCAAGAGACCTCACTGACCCTACTGGGTTCAGAATTGAGTAATGGTTATCAAGAAATAAAACCATGCTAAAAAAGCTGAGTCATTTATATGCTATAAAGTGATGGTTAGTTCGGTTGCATTTGTTCAAACTCTGAAATATCCTAAATTCACAAGTTTACAAGATGAACGTGTGGGATAGTCCCATACATTATTGGCAGCATAGATACTGTGTCTAGCAAAGAAAGTCTGTAAAATACTTATTCCCAGAAGCCAAGAAGGGCACAAGGGGATGGCTTGCTTTCTACCTACATTCCTTGCCTCTTTTTTAATCTCCTACCAACAACAACAACGAAAAAGCATAGCAGGATAAACAGACATTAATGTATGACTGGTCTGACATTCAGCATTCTCATCACAAGGAATGAAAACCTTTGAAAGCTAATGGCTTGCTCTGTCCTAGAGGAAACGCTTCCTGAGTGGGGGGAGCTGCATCTTCCTGCCTTTGCTTTTATCTGCTCTGGGGCTAATGGAAGACATCGGTTTCCTGTTCTGTCAATCTTGCCTGTCAGGCAGACATTGAATTCACTTTAATCAAAGCCACAAACTTTTAACAAGATGCACACGGAAGGTGTCTCCCTTGCTTGTACAAATGTTCTGTACCTTTTGAATCATCAGCTGTTCGCTTTGTAGGAGGACCAGATGCTGAGGAGGTGAAACCCTCCAACCATTTCACCAGCTTCAATAACTATGATGATTTGTACCAGCTGAGCTTCTCTCTGTGACTTACATTTTCAAGCCTCTCAGGTATATACATCTGCAACTGAAGAAATAGTCAAACTTCTGCTTTTCTTCCACTGAAACCAATAAACATACTTCTAAGGTATTATTTTAAAATAAAGTTTTGCTTGCTGCTTTTCTCAGAACAGCTTTCTGTCACGGCCAAATCATTTTTTATTTTATATTTTTAAAAAAATATTTTATACTTGTTCCTGATTGTTGGCATCATATTATAATGTCAAAAAAGAAGAGAGGTCCTTTTATTTGGATAGAACTCCATCAGGCATTGAATTATTTGGAATTCTTTCTATTTAGGGTATAATCAGTGTGACGAGCAATGGAGGACATAGATAATGATGGCAAATAAATCTTAATGTAAGAAGGCAGATAAAATGTTGTTCCTACTCGTAATGGCACTGCTACCTTTAAAATGCCAGAACTGAAAGACTTAAATCACTAAACTTCACGTGTTCTCTGTTTCAACTCTAAAGTACTACACAGACAAAATCTCTTAAGACCCTGGGGCACTTGTAATTTGAGTATCCTGCATGTCCTATGGCTTAAGTCTGTATAGATTACTTACAAAGATCAGATAGTGCAAAGAAATTGAGAACAAACCATGTTCACTTTGATACTGTTTTTATACCAAATGAGGAAAATAGAAGTTTCCTCTTTGAAAACCACACAAACAGAATATAGGTTGCCAATGTTATAAAAACAGGAGAAGTTGTATTACAAATGTATTCTTACAAAGAGATCATAATTTTAGTCCTTTTTTAGGATTTCACTTTTAAATTCTTATCTTTGTTTAAGACAAAAAAAGTAAAAGGAAAAAGGTTCCAAAATGCTTTAAATTACCTTAGCAGAAAAGCTACAATAAAAGTTAACAGATGGATAAAATGTCTTTGAAGAACTTTTTGAGACCTATAAGATTTAATCTTTTTTCATTGAATAGCTAATAATCATGAATAAAAAGTGCAGAGCACAAATGACATTTTACACTTGACAAAAAAGTATGAAAGTATTTTTTCTATTTCTATTTTCAATGTCATATTCATAATAATCATAACTTCAACCACAAGTTTTGCTACTCCTGATTTAGCAAAAGCAAATACACTTGCCTCCCCCAATTTATCAGGAGTAAATATTGCATATCAAACACACACATAAAATAAATATCCGGTCAAATGGAAGAGATGGGAATTGTTCTGCCAATTAGTAAATTATTCAGTGCTGGAAATGTTGTAGCTATTTAACTGTTGCTAATTGCCCAGTTATATTTACTGAATACCAAGAGGAAAATAAATAAATAAAAGATGCTCTGAATCACTCTTGTGTCTGAACCAAACCATCAAAGTGTGCTGTTGTGTTTGAGTTAGTTTCTCCAGAAGTATAAAAATCCTCTTGCTGGAAAGTTTGATTGGTAATGGCTTCCGTTCTCTAAATGCTTATGCACATATGTACATTTGCTCAAGTAAACAGTCCATGAGACTGTGCCCATGAATAATGTGACAGATACAGAAAAGTCTAGGCCTGTCTGACTCCTTTAATGTTTACAAAAACCTTAATGTCTTGAAATCTATTGTTAAAAAGTAGATAAATTTTGATATTTCTCACATTAAATTTAATGTCACTTTATATTCTGTCATTGATAGGAACATTGAACATTTAATGCAAAATAAAACAGCACAGTCTGTACCTTTGTTCATTTTCCTATTTTGTGAATGTTGAGGCTCTAAGCAATACTCATGTGAATTTGTTTCTCGGTGTAGATTATTTCAAGATCTGTTAAAAAAGGGTAAATTGAATCCACAGACATTCAAAACATAAGTGCTAGACCAGCATTTACCTATGCCACTGACATCTAATCTGTCTGATGAAATTTAAATATTTTTATTTATCTTTCTTTTTGCTTTTCATTTTGGAAAATAGAGCATGCCAACATTCTTCCTTGCTGATTTTACAATAAGTAAAAAATAAGTTTTCTATGTGGTCAGTACTACCTCTTTTTCATTCTACTTCCCTTTCCCTGCCCTCCATGTCTACCTTTACCCTACCTGAGGTTACCATGAATGCCAATCTCATGGTTTGCTTCCTTACCCATCACCAAGCAACTCTTTTTTTTTTTTCTTTAGCAAGTGAGCTGCAGGCACCTGGCTTCAAAACGAGGCAATGGAGCCTCTGGGATGACGATAGGAAGGAGAGCAGGGAAGGGGGACATGAACGTGCTGGATCGGGTCAAGCCAAGTTTTATTCCCTGGGAATCAGTTGATCTTACCTTGTTTGTCCCCAAGCACGAAAGACATTGTGTGGTTTTTTTCTTCTTACTCCCAACAACCCCCCATTTCTGCTGAGCTCATTTCAGTTAAGAACAGCGTATGTGATGGCATCTGATCTCATCAACAGGAACATGGGCTAAGAGTAGTACTAGATTTATGAAGGCAAATTTTCCCTGCTTTCCTCAGTACTTACAAGTCTTTTTATCACAAGGGCACAGTCACCCTATTAAATGCTCCAGAGTATTGTCTTGTCACAGCTGCATGGAACAGTTAAAACTTTTCCTCCCACGGTACTCAAACAACCAATTTAAGGCCATTTTCCATCATGTAATAGTACCTGTGAGATCAGTAATTGTTACAAAAAACATTTTAGTCCTTGATAGCCAAATCCAGAGTATGAATCTTGTAAGGCTGGGGGTACGAAGTGATAGAAGGAGGTAGCGTCACACTGATCTCAGTGGAAAGGTGTGTGTGTGGTGGGACAGTGGATGTCACTTGGCACATGTTCTGACGGTCCCAACAGGCAGCCCCAGGAGTGAAACAGTGACCTCCTCAATGCTGGCAATGTTACCCCTGAGTTAAAACAGACCAGCAGGGTGATGTGAGGAAGCACATGCTGTTTGCTTTATGCTGTATCTCTGCAGAGCTTGTTCTAGCTGCAAACACATACCTCCTGTGAATCCTGGAGAGGATAAAAGAAAACCAGATTGTGCAGCTGAGAGAAAGCCTCCTCCCTTTCTGCCTCCATTAAGACAGTGGAGTTCATTTGAAATAAGTTGACTTACATGCAAATCAGTAATGCACAAGGTAATCATATAATGCAAGGAATGGAAACAGAACAACAAAAATGGGTTTGGGTCCAATATTTCATTTGAATCTAAATTAATCTTGGTGATCTTCAGTACGCAATATACCAAGAAAGGCAAAGAGTATATTAAATTACCCACAGACAGTCCATAGTCATAAAATGTTTGGAAGAAAGCACTCCTTATAGCACTTCCACTTTTTATTCCTTCACTGGCTCCATTAAGATGTAAAAAAAATAGAATACAAATGTTTTAGTCTGACAATGAAATCTTTGATGACATTTAATTAAATAAAAAGGGACACAAGCCAAGGGAAATATTACAGCATAATATCACAACAAATTAGTCCTGGATTTAGCATTACTTTGACATGAGAGAGAAATACATCAGGGGAAGAATTTATCCAAAGTACCTTTTCACTTTTGATTTAAATTTAGGATGCCTAAACCTACTGCTAAGGAAACTCCTGTGGGCATGGAGCTTGCCTTGCACTTTGCGTTAACCAGGATCAGATGCTATCAGTAGCACTATTCTGCTGTGAAAGTTTGCAAGATTCAACCTTTGGCCCATACTTAGTTAAAACAGTTCTTTATACTCAGTTTATATTCAGGGTTGAATCAAAATGGCACTGCAAATATAATCAAGAACGAATGTGGTTCTCATTAGTTGTCATCTAGTCCTATTTTTTTGTTCAAAACTTGCGTAGATGACAATGCTCGGTGTGACATGAGTTGTGTATGGGCCTTTCTGAGAAATATGCATAATTTCTAACTGTGCATAGTTAGCCGTACAAGAAACACATTTCATGCTTTTATTTGATTTATCTCTTCCGCTTGTCTATTTGTTCCTGTACTGACTCATAAATTTTTTAACAGGAACAAATATGATAAGAGTAATAGGCGAGTATGTGTATCTACAAATGTCTCTCTCTATATACATGCAGTATATGGACTCACTGCGACTATTTTGGCTGCTGGACAACTTTCTGTGTTATTAATCAGGCATTACATTGATTTTGATTGCATTCTTATTCTGGAAGGATAATTCACAGTTATACATCAGACTTGTATTCACAGAGAGGCAAAATGGTTTTATTGACCATAATAAGTTATCAAAGTGCAACAGAGAAGATAAATTATGTGCATGAACTGTGATTATGTTTCTCATGTTCTAAGGACTATTTCTATGTGCTTACCCTTTTTCATAAGAGTGAATGCATTCTAGAGACAACCCTGTCTATAGATGTGTTTAATTTTACTTTCCACTGTAGTTTTGAACCCATTTAAATGAATAATGATGGAAACTATCTAAAACTCACTGTTGTAAACAGGATAACTGATACTGATCTATGCAGGGGGAAAATTTGCCGGTTGAGAGGGAAGTGGGAAGAGTGGAAGGAGAGGAAAGACCCCATTGTAGCCATGCTGTGCTGCTATAATGTTGAATTGTTCATGTCTCATGATGGCAAGGTGGCCAGGTAGTTACACAGCCCCTTTCCACGTCACTTTCCCTTTCCTGATCAGTGTTGCAACAAACTGCTGCCATTGTAGCCAAACCACTCCTAGTTATAATCTTGGGCTTCAGGCTGCTGTTGAGCACATGTGTACATCTCATTTAAAAAGGGCCCTAATGAGACTGATTTTTACACTGACTTTACGCAGTTAAATTCTGAAATACGCAGGAATTGTTAACATTTGGCATTTCTGGTAATCGGGCTTGATGGACCACAAGTACCATGAAGAAACTGTTTTAATTTCAGCATCATAACATTAAAACTCCTATGTGGTCTGTAGGGAATAATTTAGGTTAGGAAACATTTCCTTATCTATAATGTTGATGTCTACATCTAACCTAGCCATTTTAGGCTCCTTTTATTGTCAACAAGGAAACATTCCCAGACAGTGATTCTGCTGACCTATTTTAGATACAATTATTTTAAGGTAAGATGAAAGTTAGGTGAGGTTGATCCCACTTCTAGTTTTCCAGTTTAGGGAAAATTGTTTTGTTTTTTTTTTTCCCAACTAAAACTGGTCAGTCTTTCTTTCATTTCACTTTTGTTTATTTCCACTTACTTACTACTACAATGCTCAGATTGTGCTCAGTGCCACACAGACACAAAAGAAATGGCCTTCTTCCCCCAAATGGTTGCAACTTATTTAAATAAATAAGCCGACAGTAGTTCATACATTGTCTTTTATATGCTGGTACGAACTGGAGTTGGTGCAGTACTGAAGAGTACAAAACAGCATAAAAATTATTTATCACAATTTAGTATTGTATAAAACCTCTTGATTTATCATCCAAGTACTTCATTTCAACTACAAATAACTTCTTGCACAACCACTGGCTTTAAGTCCTAGGAATGTGTATGTACACGATGAGATAAAAGGAATTATTATGCTATTAACTGTAGGAAATAAAGATCAAAGGTTACCATCATGACTCTTCCTGAACTAAAACTATGCTTTGCCTCACAGTGATACCTCAACTGTCCTGTAAATGTAATGAACAATACTTAAGGTGATATTTATATTGGCATTGTTTTCTCTTTAGTAGTCCTGTACAAACGTAAATAAAATAATTTTCTTCAACAAGGGCCTAAAAAAATTTCAATATTCTCCATATAGTTTGTGGCTGATTTCTTCTTTCAATCCAGCCATCAAGTTTGCATGCATTTTCCTCAAAGTTGTGTGTTTAATCTCTTCTGGTGATGTTTTTGTAAGAGCAGAGAGGTCTGGAGGTGAAACAATATTGTTCAAAAATTCTTTTACTGTTGTTTTTACTTTGGAGCGTCTTTTTGCCTTTCTGATATGCTACAAGAATTGTGCAAGTGGAACTGGAATTATAGCAACCCAACAATAATAAAAAGAAACCCCCTCCATTTTTTTCTGGTTCATGAGAAAAATCTTTATGAATGTACCCAGCCAATACTAAATAAAGTACTTTAAATAAGGTTGACAATATACACTTCTAAATGAATACTAATTTTCCCTTGTAAGTGGTCTTTGCTCTCTTAAACAGCTATATAAATTATTGTTTCAAATCTACCGGCAGATAATTCATAAGCTCAATGACCACTGTTCAAGGGAATTGTTGTAAACTGCCCTTTTTTCTCAACCAGACAGCTTGAAAAAAGTGAATAATTCCTGTGCAGGCCTATAACATTTCAATATTTTTAAAAAGGAAGTATGATGGCTAAAGATTACGTTGGTGGGGACAGGAAACTCTTTAGAAAGCACTATTTTCAGTGCTTGGGGGCAAGTGCCCCACTGAGACTCTGGGCACTCGGGCTGTTCCAGTTTTTCCTGACTTTCGCCCAATTGCAACCAGTCTTTTCCTAAAGTTCAAACATATGGAAGAAAATAGTTTTTTACTGTCTCCTTGCAGCTGTTGAAAAATATGTATCTAGTTATTATTTTCCATTTTAAATTATGCCATTCTGGGTTTTGGGGGCTATAATGAGAAGTGTAGCCTGCTGCCTGCATCCCAGGCATTAGTCCAGGATTACTGACACAGGAGTCCTTAGTTCAAAACCTGGACATCAGTCCCACAGAGCAAGGCTGCACAAAGGAATACAGTACTGTACGTTGCTGAAATGTGCAGATAGGTGCCAAATAAATTGCTGAAACAAAATCCAGATAAGACACATGTGGATATGGTGGGAAGAGGAAAATGTTTAGAAAAAAAAGGAAAAAACCCAAATCTCAAACATTACCTCTTCGTAACATCAAAGTCATTCTCTCGACTTTTGTTTCTTTTTGTATTCATTATGGTTTCCAGACACCCATTATTAGTATCTGTTCTTCTACACAGAGTCTTTCCTAACTATTGTGATCTGCACACTCTGTCACCTCTGCACATTTTCCTCAGTGGAATCTACCTGGGGGAGGTGAAGGATGTCACTGACAAGTCTTAGGCTTTCTGATGTGTGGTGTAGCTCATGGCAGCACAAAGCGCAGTGACAGCCTTCTTCACCAGTGATGCTGGTGTTCAGTGTTCAGGATCCTGTGTCCAGACAACACAGAACGTGTCTCTGGCTCTGGAAAGAATGTTGCATTGACCTAAGTGGTAGACAAAGAGTTACTTCTCCATAGATAAAGCAACAGAAGATGCAGAAATAATATGTTACAGCTCAATTTTCAAAAACTCCTTATTTTCTTTCTTCCAGCTCCGTGTTCCACAGGAAAGTGATTCTTTCTTTCTTTTTTATGAGCACTCTTTGAGATGTTAGGAAAGAAGAAAAGCAGATAGAGAACTCTGACTTGTCTACATGAGAGAGAAAGCACATCTCTCCTTTTGAATAGGAAGGCAAAGTAAAAAAGAGAGGGAATCTTATGATTGTTGAGATAAATAAAACAAAGCAGTGTAGTTGAAATTAAGTACTCCTCACACAGATGAGAGAATAACTCAAGAGAAGGAAAGCTATTTCAACCTTAGGACCTTTGTCCTGGAACAAGAGATCATCTATCACATTCCTTACTCATCAAATATTTTGAATTTATTTGAATCAATAAAACTTTCAATTTTTTCTTCATCTAGACAGATTCCTGTTGTTTATTTATTTATTAATTTTTCATGTCAAATGATTTGGTTATTTTCAGGGAGGAAATGCACTTTTTTCCTCTCACTTACAAAAGCTTTCATACAGACATAAGTATATGGTGGAGGTTTTCCTCACTCTTTATCCACTTTCTTTTCTTTTTACATACCCTATCACTCTTCTTCTTTCTGTTTCCTTTCTGTAAGAGGAAGGAAAAATCCAAATATAAAGAAATGTGAAGAAAATTGCTGAAATAAGGTTTTTTAGAAAACCTTTCAACATTCCTTCTCATTTAATTTTAGTAGTGGAATCTGTAACTCAATAAATTTTTGATTTCTTGATGTAAGCTAAAACCAGTGCAATGCAATGACATAAAAACATCATCAAGAATAATCAATAAAATTCACTCCTCCAAGAAGTATGTGCTCTGTCATTGACACATAATTCCCTACATCATAGCATTGGATAAAAGCAGGTAGGAAGCTGAGTTGACCATTGTCTACCTGGTTGAACATCCATCATGTTACAGATTGTTTTTTTCTTTTGATGCAATATAACGAATGCAAAGATTTTCTTTTGGTCCTTCCCATTGTTTCCACATATTTGTTTTCTGAAGAGAGCTGTACCATATTATAAGCAAAATTTACTTTCAAGTGTGTGCTTGTGAGAACTCAAATTTGTTGCCTTTCCAGAGTAGATTAGATTAAAAAAAAAATAAAAGTCCAGCTGTCAAGTTATTTCAACCAAATTCTTACTCAGACCAAAAGTTTCTATACAACTAGAAATTTAAAAAATCCTGTTTATGCAACTGATTATCACATTTTTTTTTCCAGTTGGACTCCACACCATAAAATTAGAAAATCACAGACATATTCGAGTTTCTAGGTAGGTATGGCAAGCCAGACTCTCAGAACATATGTTGATGAAGGCTTATGTAAGTCTCTAAATGTGCAATCAGTCATACATCTTTGACTGTAAATGCTCCAAGAGGATCCTCCTCTTTGCTAGGATTAGCCAAGTGCTTAAATTTGTATATGTGTTTAGCACTTGCACGATCAGAGCTGAATTTCTGCTGCTGGAAGGCATGTGGAAAGAAAGATCTTGGTCTAGTCATTTAGGGGCCCTCAATAATCAATTAAGGAAAAAAAGCCACCTTCACTGGGCAATTCTTTCCACTACTCTTAGTCACTGGTCTTACAAAGCTATGATCTGCCCTTTGGAGATATCTATCACTTCCCTTTGCAGACATAAAGAGCCTAAAAAAATCCAACTCAGATTTGATACCTTATTTTGGTTGACATGAATCCTATCCTTTGCCATTCTGACCCCATTGCTCTAAATGTTTAACAGTTACTGTGATTGCGTTATCTTTATTGCTTACCCAACGCATTAAGACGGCCGGTGGCTGAGGTGGTAAACATCTGTTTATCAAAATGCTGTGTTTCCAGGGACATGGTGTGTCAAATACATGTTCAAATACATGTCGCGTGATACTGGTTCCTCTTGAATTGCTGATTCAAGACATCTAGTTTTATATGCTGCCTTGCATTTTTTTCAATTTCCCTTAAGAAATTTGTGGACAGTGTATAAATGTTAAGAATGTGTCCTCGTCATTATTTGTAAGGCTGTATCATGAACTATGACAGGAACAAATGCTGTATGTTTAGTATAATTTAAAGACACACTTGATTTATAAAAATGACCTTATTTAACTATGTATATTAAATAAATAAATGACCTCTTTCCTATTTATCTGAAAAAAAGGCTATTTGCATATTCAAAATATGGTAAAACGTTGTCTTCTTTTGCTTGTCTCTTGACATGCAAATTAGATTTAAACCAACAGAGTGATAACACTCTTACCACTGGAAGAATGATGTGCTATATCAAAGTGAACTTTGCACATACATTGTATGCTTAGGAGTGTACTGAAATGTGGGCTGCAAAGGTGACGAATGAATACAACCAAACAGTTCAGAGGAGTCAGATATCGTGCTATGTACAACTCAAAAGGGTACACACAGACCCTCAAGAATGCTTACAATACATTTCACAAAAAAAAAAAAAAAAAGGAAGAAAAAAAGGGAAAAAATCACAGTTCTATTGCATTTCTAAACTGAAGTCAGTTGTAGCACTCACATGATGCCCCTGCTATGGTGTCCTGGTGGGAGACTTGGAACTAGATAATCTTTAAAGTCCCTTTCAACTGAAACCATTATAGGATCCTATGGTATAAGTTGCACAGGGGATTGGATACAGAGAGGAAACAAGTAGTTCTGGGCTCATGCTGGTGCTGAAAGCAACCTGCTGTCTGGTCTCAGACAAGTTATCTTCTGTGATCTATTTTTACTCCCCCCTCTTAGTAAAATGGGTATAATTTAGATTTGCCTATTTACATAGGGTAATTCTGCAGGGTCAGAATGTCGTTTGAGTACTGAAAGGCAAAGTGAGCCATCTACACAATGCTCAGTTTTGAAGATGGACATGTTTATGTCCAGGACAGGTATGAAGGTGTGAGGGAAGATGGATAATGAGGATACTGAACTGCTTATTTTGATTTTCTGTTCTGAAATACAGTCTAAGTCTTTTTCTTTGTATTGAGGCTATACAATCAAACACAAAACACGAGCCTGTCATCTGTCAGTATAAAATATTTCTGTCCAGTGGAAATCCTGATGCTTTCTAGCTGATAAAGCGTCTTGCCAAGAGCTGTTGGGCAGGTGAAGAAAGCTTCCTGCTCTGGTGTGCTGCACTGCTAGGCTTGGTGCTAGCATTTGCTGATACCTAGGTTGAATTCACCATGGCTAAATTAAGACTCAGGAAGCTTTTCCTCAGGGTTATAAAGTTCTGGTTGGAATGTGTCCCAGCATCTGCAAGGTAAGAATCTTCACTGTTTGCTGCTGGGTTTGCCTCATTAGAGCGGCCTTTGTGGCCTCTACAATCTTCATATTTCAAGAT
The DNA here is from genome assembly GCA_013397845.1 of Melanocharis versteri. Classification (NCBI taxonomy): domain Eukaryota; kingdom Metazoa; phylum Chordata; class Aves; order Passeriformes; family Melanocharitidae; genus Melanocharis; species Melanocharis versteri. Next base: position 1,379,246 of record VZTG01007409.1, on the reverse strand, counting down.
TCTTTGGTGCACGATCCCACTGTTACTGTGAGTTATTGGGTTGGTTTTTAAAGAGAAATATTTTATAGCAGGCATTAGACAATGTTGACATCCTATATTTAGCTAAAATAGGGGGTGCTAAAAGGGAGGCCATTAAGCAAGGACCTCTTTTCTCCGTTGTCCTAAGGATCATTTGTATATAAGGGGGATTGTGTGTATAGTTGCGAACAAGCACAGACCAAGGCAGATCCCCCAAAGATTGTCTTCTAAACCAGACAATGCATCCAAACAAACTGGAGGTCAGCAAGAGAGAAAAAAAAAGCCAGGGCGAGTTAGGAGTTATCTGGTTTTAGAAAGAGGATTATTTATAAATAAAAACTCGTTACGACTAAAGAGAATTATGCAGTATGCAGTTTAAGAGATATGACTAAGAAAAAGTGGCAAAGAGAAGGGTTTTCTTTGCCTAATGAAAAGAAGTAATATTTTTTACCCCAAATAATTAAAAGGCACAGTAGATTCCTGTATGAAAACACAGTGAAGAGCAATTTCTGTCATTTTACCACCAGGTAAACTTGCTGAGGTCAGCTCCTGGCCAAAGTGTATGGCTGACCTCAGCAAGTTTACCTTGTGGTAAAACTAACAGGCTTTGATCTTTACTTTGTTTTCACCTCAGGACAGCTCCTGCTTGTTAGTTACCTGAAGGTAAAAATCACACCTTCTTTTATCACCAAAGCTAAGTCTGTGAAGCAAACAGACTGGAAATAAGAAGAAATGAGAGCTGATAAATGGTATATAGACATCAAAGGAGGTGATGCAGGGCTTATTTTGCTTCCTCATAAGGAAAAAGGAAATTTAGAAATGTGATAAGAGGCAGAATATATTGCAGAAATGGTAAGTATGATTGAATAACGTGTACAACTACTTCATAGTAGTGTTTTAGACAAAAAAAAAAGACAAGGAAAGAGGAGAAATGAGGTAGGAAAGCAAGGAAATGAAGGGTAGAGTAATGATGTGGAGCTAACCGATGCAGAGACAAATATTCTTTGGTGGGACTTAAAAAATAAGAATCTGTAAGGAAAAACATGAGATAGGCTGCATTTGGATGTGCACTGGATGGTGAAGCTGAGAGAGCAAGCAGGAGGAACAAGTCCATGATTGTGTTAGGATACCAAGATGGGATTACACCACACCAGGGGTGGACTGATTTTGACCATGGGAAATCCAATGGAATGTGGTCATGAGCCCAGCTCACATAGCAGGAGCAGGTCGTAGCACAGGACATTCAGGACTACTTTCTGCTGATTGACTTTGCCAATTGAGCTGTTTCACTGAGAAGGAGGTCAAAATATACTCAGGAAAGGGAAGATCTCATCACAAGAATCAGTGATGGAACCTAAGGAAGGCAGGAATCTAGAAGAAAGAGCATGTGGGGAGCTACTGCTTAGTCTTGCTCTTCTTTTGGCCATGAATGCATGCACTCAAAAATGTTTGCCATTTAATATCGGATGAATTTCTGTAATTTCTCTGGTGGTCCAGATTGCTGTAGCTATTTCAATGCTGTCATAAATAATTGAGGTTTGTCTAGTTTTGGGGTTTGGGGATTTTTTTGGTTGGTTGGTTCCTCTGTTTTAATCAAGATCATACTTCTGTGAGCCCTAATTTAGTCAGGTTATATATTTCAGAGCAAACAGCTTGCTTTGCCTAAGTACTTCTGTGAACTGAACACTCTGCCCTGAGGCAAGTAAATCCAAAGCCAAAGAGGGATGCACCCTTCATATTCCACTAATTGATTGAAGGGGCAAATGATCTATAGGAAAAGTTGCATCATTAACTTAATTGAGGGCAAAGCCTAATTAGAGGGGAAATGAAGTAGACAGAGCCAGAGACACAGCAGGCCTTCATGTGAGATGTCAACAAACAGACATTGTAACTAAAACCAGACAGAAACCGAAGCACTTCATTTACATCTTTAATTTCAATGTGAAAACATTTACAGTGATTGTGATGTGTTTGTGAGATTGCAGAGGAATGCAAAATTTTAACAGAGTTAAACTGAAAGCAACAAGTTTTAGAGTTGCAGAAAAAATCAACTGACTAAAGTTGCTTTAAAAAATCTTGAGCAAACTGACTGAAGTTACTTAAGACTACGTTTGTGCTTCTCTAGTATATTTGAACTCTACATTCCTGAGGAAATCCAACAAGAACTGCACCAGGAATTTTACAGTAGTGAGTAAATAAACCGAGTAAATTGTGGTGGACCATATTGCTTCAGTTTGACTCTACAGAATTCCTGAATGAAGAGATAAAATGTCACTTTTGCACATTTGTTCTTTAAACGGTTACTCTATGCAGTTACTTGTCTGCCATTTCCTTGCTTGCTCAAAGAGGCATCATCCCTCAGAATCACAAGTTCCTGAGCTGTAAGCTGTTGATGTTAAATTCTAGAGGCTTGTTAAGTATTTTAAACATTAGTTTAATATCTGAACTAAAACAGGTGGCAGAGGTCTTTTCAGGACCTTTTCCACTGTGTTTTAGGGGCTTTTTTTTGGCATGCAGCTCCTTTTTTTACCAACTGCAGGAATACAAACAAAACCTTTTCATAAGAAAAGCCACTTAAGTGAAATGAGGAATGCAAGCAGACATGTTTTGGCTACAGCGCACGTCTTTAAAGTATATAGGCATTATTATACAATTCAGCTGCATTCATTTGGGTATCAAGCATTCTTTCAAAAGCTGGGCCTTGAGCCGGCTCACAGATATGCACCAAATTTTTGTGAGTATATATAATTAAATAGTGTCTAGATATATTAATAAATGGAAAGGGTAAATTAATTTCATTGTGACAACCAAGCCTACACAGAGCCAGAAAAATCATCATGCACTAATTAACCAAAACATTCTTGAGATTACCTCTTTTGTATTCTAAGGAAAATTATCAACAGTTGCAGCTTCACAAACCTCACATTTCGTTAATCAGTGTAATTACTTACCAAACAACAGACTCATCCGCCTGTTTATGGCAACAGGGCATTAAATAGATGCTTCTTTATCTGTATTTTCTTCTTCATACTTTTCGTCCTCTCTAGCCAACACAATCACCCTCATGTTCCATCTCCTTCCATGAAGATCAACACTTAGCCTCAAAACTTTGTCCTGGATCTGCTGATGCAGCTCTGAAACAAGAAATCACCCAATGACTTCTTGGAAGATTTTATTAGTGTCAGATCACCATGTCATTCTCAAATTAATTTAAGAGCTTCTCCTTAAGACAAAACAAGTGAGAGCCCCTGATCCAACCAAGATAACACCCTGGCTCCCTTGTAATTCCAAATCTCCCATGCAAAGCTTGAAAACACTGGCTTTAGGCAGAAGACAGGAAAGGACTCCACTGAGTACAGTATTGGTAATTATGTATGTTGTGTGACAAGGAGCACTAAATGCGCCTAAAGTTAGCTTAAAACAAATGCATATTGTGCTATTCATGTGGCTAAAGACCTTCAGGGCAAATCTCCTTTTAGTTCTCTTAAAGTACATTAGCTCAAAGCTCATTTTGGTGGAAGATAGAATTTATAAAATTATGGGTTTCAAGACAGCAAAAAATTACAGCAGTCTACAAATCATCAGAACAGTCTTTCGTATTTAATTTTTGTAGTGAAGTTTATTGTAAAATAGGTAATAAGAGGAAATCCTGCTTGGATCATACTGGAGTACAATAGTTGAATGTTAACATATTTATTATCACCTGTCACATCCCTATGAATGCATCATTGTGAACATGCATTTGGATCTAGGACAGCATCATTAATCATCGTTCCAAAAAAACCCACAGCAGTTAATTATTTGTCTCAACATATTGCATTTAAATCATCCTCCTCATTAAATCAATTATGAAACAATGTAAGCATCCTAATTGAGCTACTAAGAACGAGAACATTGTTGCAAAATAGAAATGGAAAGGTACTACCAAATGCCGTCCTGATTTTCAAGTATATAAAGTGTATTTCTTTTATTCTTTACCAGAATTCCTACAGCTTGGGAATTAAATTAGGAAACCTTTCCAGGGTGTATTAGCTGGGGTTTCACAATATGTGGCTTTTTACAGCTTGGAACACAAGCAGAGCCTACTTATGTGTGCTCTTACTATAGACTGTAAACATATCTTATAATGTAAAGAAGTTTTTAATACTTCCCGATGGTCCCAATGAAATATGGAAAACAATGGCAGCTATTGAACCCCCGATGTTTTTGAAAACATGATATCTGTATATTTAACTCATTTTCTCAAGAGTAGCATTCACTGAAGCAAATATTGACTTGTGTACACTACATCCGAATTTATCTGCCCCAGGCTCCCTTTATAGTAAGCAGAGGGAAACAAACAGTTTTAAGATGTAGTTCATCTGACTTATTTCAGATACCTGCTTTGGGATAAAATGGATCATATCTTAGAAGTACCTATTTTTTTTCCATTGATCCAAAAGGGAGACCAAGACTTTTAGATGTCAAGATAAGGATGTCTGCACTTCAGTAATTTAAATTTCAGCCTAAGACCCATCAGCCTGGTGTATAACACAATACAAGCAACATGAACTTGAAAGCTCAAAGGGAAGAATGAAGAGGTGCAGGTTTTTGATTATTCACACCTGCAACATCATAGAAGTTGTGAAGCTATACCAAGTACATGATTGTTAAGAGTAGTGGGACACCACAGCCTAGAAAAGAGATACAGGAGATACCCAGAATACACAGTGCAAACTGTTCTATAGACAGAAATATTCTATAGACAACAATGACTAAATTTTTGGGAAATATGGTCCTTCCAAATGCTAATAATTTCTGTTAGTAATTTCTGTTTCTTTTAAATTTGCTTTTTCTTTGGCAAGGTCCACACAAAAATAAAAATATTTCAGCTGCTGTTTTATTCAGTTGTTGGTCTTTCTGTAGTAAAATTCTACTGTGATCTCTTACTGCAGTACTAATTTCATCAAGTACATGGAATCACTAACTATTCTGAAGTCTCAAATTTAATGTCAGCTGGAGCCTGATTTAACTACAATATTGTTGCAAAATGATTTGTTATGCTTCTTACTCTTTCAGAAAGGAAAAATATATTCTTTAGGGAATGTTTTGTTTTGCTGTCTCTAGCTTTTTTTTTTTTGAGGTGAAAACGCTGTAGTGATGATTCATTTCAGCAGCAAATCTGTCCCATCTTCAGTACTAACTTAAGGAATTTTTGCTTCTTTTTCAGGCGTATTCCCCACAGACCAGTCCCTGTTTCGAGAAGTGCATGAAATCTGTCTGAGCAGTGCCCAGACCAGCTATCTGGTCTGATTGACTCTTGTTTTTTTTATAGGGCCACCTTTCCATATAGGTAACTTAGACTTGATAGCCTTCTCCTCTGGCAGAAACAAATAGTATCCTGCAAAATGTAGAACTGCACAGTGTGGGGCAGCCCACTTATTTTTTGTTTTCTGTTTCACATCAGGGTACATCAGCAGCATGGCAAATGTCTTGATCTTTAGAAGTGAAAATCTCATTCTGAGCCTCACCCTACACTGAATAAGAACTGTTTCCATCATCTTTTCCTGCACAGCAGTTATTGGTAGATTCCTTTCTCTTCTGCCCGACAAGTTGCAACAGGAAGATCTACATAATTTTTTACCATTTGCAAATTCCAGAATAAAATTAGACACGTTACATATTTTGTTAGTTTTGTGGGTTTTATAGAGGTTTTTTTTTTGTTTGTTTGTTTTGTTGTTGTTGTTGTTTGATTTGGTTTGTTTTTTGTTTGGTTTTTTGGTTGGTTGGTTGGTTGGTTTTTTTGTTTGGGTTTTTTTTTGGGAGGGGGGTTGTGTGGTTGGTTTTTGTTTTTTAAAAACAGGGGTTTGGGGTTTTTTTCCCAAAACAGCCCCTTGTAAAATGAGCTGCAATGTATAGTTGTTTTTTTGTCAATGAAATTTAAAAATAAGTAGGGAAGAAGAAAAAGAAATCTAAAAAATAATGTTTCCTTTCATAGAAACCATCATCAATGTTAATTAAAAAATATATTTTCTATACATCCGTTGTAAATTCCATCTTCCAAGTTTTCTATAAAAACTAACATTTGTCAACAATTACCACTTGGTGCTATATAGCACTTCTTTAAAAATATTTGGAGATACCTACTGTGCACTAACTATGGGCAAATGTTGATTGTTAATAGCTTTTATTATATGTGGTCTTGTTACTGGTGAAAACATGATAAACTTTCAGAATAATTTCATGCTAAATCACAACTCATTTTATTTTTAACAGCATTGTAAATAGTTACATTAAGCTTGCAAAACAAAACTCTAATTCCTGGGAAGGAATAGACCGTGTAGAATTAATTGACTTGGAAATGGTTTATTTTCCTCACTGTCTGCACACGCTAAACTTCAGCTCACTGTGCACTTAATAATTTGATTACAATTACAGGACATAGATTGTTAATTAGGAATTAAACATCACTTTCCACAAAGGACTGATATCCCCCTTTCACATAAAATATGCAAACTAATATTTTGTTTAAAGCAACGTGGAATTTTGCGGACACAGTAGCAAAGCAAATTTGTCCAATTTGCCAGATTTACCAAATTGTCAGATTGCTTTTGGATTGAGGAGGTACAGACTCTTTGTGAGCTTCCCACAGACAAAGGCACGCTGATCGTCAGCACACTGACAGCAACAGAGCCAGTTGCTGCTGTCTTCAGTGCGAGGAGGCTTCAGCCCAGAAGGCAGAAACATTGGCTAACGGGAAGGAATAGGGGCAGCCTTGTTAGCGGGGCTCTTTCCCAGGAAGTCAGGAGCTGATCAGCTCTACGCTCAGCAGGAGACGTCAACAAAGTCTATAGAAATTATGATGGGCGTTTCAGATTACATGAAGAAATTGTGACTTTCTCAGAAAGGTCATATGTAAAACATTCTCCTTAAATACATTCTCCTCAAATTAGATCAGCAGTTTACACAATATAATTTATTTTAGACATTGCTTCTTAACAAATAAGTGAAAAAATATCTGTAAAGAGAACAAAAGCCAAAGCAAGTGAAAAAAAAAAGAGAAAAGAATAAAAACTTAAAATGCGAACCACTTAAAATCACAAAAAAAAGAAAGGGAAAAGTCCTGCTCATCTTTTTGCTGGGAGGTGGGCTTTGCCCACAGAAAAAATAGTGGGGATACTATAGTGGTGGCAATAGACACAGCATTTTCAATACTTCTTTGTGGCAAAGAGGGAAAAAAAAAAAGCAATCAAACCCTCCTGCTGCCTGAGGCATGCTCCTAAGCAAAACCCAGCTCCTTAGGCTTGGGTCAGCGAAGACAGGATTTGGCTCAACAGGATGCATGAGTGGATTAACATGACAAATTAACTGTTAATCCGAGTAGTAGCCAACTATTAATAAACTCCTCATGAACACTACCTTAGTGGTTTGAACTCTCAGCTCCTGGGGTGTTTTGAGTTTGGAGGGTGAATATGAACTAGTCCCCTGTCAGAGGCACATGTAGTGGTCATCCGGGTGAACAAATACAGATAAGTCCATCCCACAGACTTCATAAAGGTGTTGCATTCAGTAGGAACAGGGACAAGGCACTTCAGACTTTGGATCTGAAAGAAAGAAGCTATTTTGGTAGGGGAAATGAGTTGGAGGGAAGTGCTCACAGCCTGCCACTTTATGCATGTTGGCATAGTAGCCACTAACTATTAATATTTTTCCTCTGGAGACATCTGATTAGCTTTTTCTTTCTTTTAAAATGCACCACAAACTATTACCCTATTATTTGTTAGCAATTTGTTATCAAATCAGTAAAAAGTATTAGATATCATTGGAAGATTTCCTTTACTCTTTTGGAAATGTGATAGGGATTAGTCTGACAATTCCCTGAATCCACCTCTATTTCAGTTGTTTGCAAGTTTGGATTTACTTTTCTTGCAGTCAGTGGAAAATCTCCATGAATATAACTAGAGAAAAAGGGATTTCAACCATGCTAATTTAAGTTCAAGATTTCCAATTTATATCGGTATGAGTGGAAAAAGAATTGCAAATAATACTTTAATAATAAGTTTTAGTTCAAAGGGCTTATTTAATTTAAATAATTTAATTTTAATTTAAATGAAAAAGAAAACAGGTATCTGACTCAAGTGCCGACAAAAACAGGTACCTAGCTTGGACATAATTACACAAGTAGATCTACTTTTGCCTTTACTGGGTGCTTGGCTCTATCAGTTTAATGAGAATTTTATTCTGAGTGATGACTGCAGGACTAGGTTCTCCATCTCTAATGACTAAAAGTCTCAGATATGTTTCAGTCTTACAGATAGTTTTCATCCCTGCCTCTCTCTATATTTACATTAGCAAGCTTTTATTGTCCAATGAAAGAAGTATGCCAAATTTTGCCTGAACACATAAAGTATAAAATACTGCAGAGAAATACGTAGCCAGTATTTTGATAGGGAGTTTTGCATTTGTACAGTAATCTATTTTTTAAATCATGCATTAAACAATGTATACTTATAAGGGAGGGCCTCTGATTATTTTTTAAATTCAAAAAGATTCAAGAGCTGCACTGTTCTCAAGACTTTAAGCATTTGTTTTATTTCCCATGATGTAGGAAATCTTGGTGATGGATTGCAATTAAACACTTCTAATTTTATTTAAAAAAGAAAAAAAGAAAACAAAAGAAAAGATAAAAATGAAAGAAAGACAATGACTTGTTGGGAAAAAAAAAAAATCCAAAAACCAAAAAACCCACACCCAAACCAAAACCCCAAACTCAACAGGGTTACAAGAGAAGAACAAGAGTAAAAGTTCATTTCAACATAGTGATTTATAGGGAAAGGCTCAGCAGCTTACATAAAACCAAAAGGGGAAGTGGTCGAACATTGGGTCAAATCTCCATTCACATGTTTTGTAATAAAAGGCTGACTGTAGCCTTTGAGCCTTGCTTCCAGTCACAGACAATGGCAATTGCAGAGCAAGACTAATAACAGGATTTAGCATAAATCCGCCACAGGAAGTGAACAGTTGTACTGGCAAATAATTAGCTAGGGAACTTTTTATGGCAACGTCAGGATGCTCTCTGTGCTTTAAAGCATTGTCTGTAATTGTGATCAGGAAAAAACCCAAACTCACTTCTCCTTCCTTGTAGAAGACTTTTACTTGTAGATCATTTTTTACAACATTTAAATAATTTTTCTCCTTATTCTAATTTAGTAGCAATAGTGTAAGTATTGAATTTGCATTTGAAGGTTTTTCAAAATTGTTCCTTTCTCTTTTTTTCTTTTTTCTCTCACTGATGCTTTTTATTGCAAGGTAAATTGTGTTTATTTTGCATGGCTAACAAGTGGGTTCAAAGCAACACTTTGATCTTGAACCCCTGCCAGATTCCAAGAGCTGAAAGCCCCCCTGTGCAGTAAAGTAGACCTGTACTCACAAAGCCTGGCTAATTTGCAAAGGAATGTCAAAATTACTGGCACAGCTGACTACTGTGGTGCAGTACAGTCTATAGTTTTTCTAATGAATGGAGATCTGCTTTTCTCCACATATTTACTTGTCACTTGTTAGAAAATTAATTTAGTGTTCTCTAGACAAGGAATTTCCATCATTGCATTAAAACAAGAAAGCAAAAAAAAAAAATTACAAAAATAGACCAGCTACTGTGAAAACTTTACTTTTCATAAGAGATAATCTTCTGGTAGCCAATGCAATTAGATCTGAAGAAAGCAGTCTATCACTTCCTTTGCATTGTACAAAACCTTCAAAGAATTCAAAGAATTTTAGCTAGGGAAGAATATGCAGGTTCTATGTAAGTGCTCTGAATGCATTTCTATACCTTTAGTCTTCATCAGTTTTGCCTAGTGAGAGTGATATTTCTTCTCTTGGAAGTGAGATACATTAATGAAACTGAACAAAACTTCATCTAGTCTCCATTTCCTTAGTGTATCTGCTTCCTAGACACTGGACAAAAAAAAACCAAACAAACAAACAAAAAAAAAAAAGCCAAAAAACCAAAAATACCAAAAAAACAAAAAACACAACCCCCCAAAAAACCAAAACAAACAAAAAATAACAAACAAAAAACAACAAACAAAAAACCCCAAACCCCACCAAAACTAAAAAGCCCAAATAAAAAAGCAAGAAGACCCTAAAAAAACAAAACCAACCGCAAAGCAAAGCAATAACAACAAAAAAATCAAACAACCAACCTCCCAACATAAAATAAACAAACATACAAAGCCCCCAGCCAAACCACCTGTGAGGAGACTGTTTCCTTGGTATATTCACTCAGAATTCAAGAAACCAGAAGTATTTAAGACAGGGTAGAAATTTCATGCTCAGTTGTTTGGTAGGTGTATCACTAGTCTACTTCAGTGAAGAAAAGCAATGACAAAATCCCTGGATGCTGAATCACAATGGAACACGAGAAACAGATGTCCAGAGCTGCACAGTGGTTGTCTGTAAACCTGAATCTGGCTCTGAGAGGCCACGGAGGGTGCAAGGTACCTCAAACCTCCTAAAGACTGCAAATCATGACTCCAGTGATCAGCTGGATGCTCAGCCTGCACCATGGGATACATGAAAGAAAGAAAATACCTACAAAGCTTCCATACCTTTCAGGGTTCAGACTATCTGTTCAGCTGCTAGTGAAACTGTAGTGTATTCCTGTGTAGGGCTTTTTTTCTTCTTCTTCTTCTTCTTTTGTGTAAATAAGCAAGATTCACAAACGGATGGAGAAAGGAAATAGTATTTGCTATAATGTCACAAGTAAGGAACTGAGGCACAGAAAAATTACCAACAGGATTTTCAGAAGGATTAAAGCAGCATGACTTTATTGACTGTGCTACATTAACATCAAATGTGGTTTGACCCTCAGTGATTTCTTCAAAGTAAGACTGGAAGCAGAACAGGAACCAAACCCAGGTCAATACTCAAGCCACAAAACCATAATTACTCTCCCTATTTCTCGTCTATATTTAGGAGGAAAAAAAAATAGTGACACATGTGCCTGTAGGGTGACCTGTCATGCTGCTAAGTCTCTACTTATGCAACTTCAGTCCCTCTCATTTTAACTAACTCTAATTTTGAATGCTGTCTTTGGCATTCTGCCTTGGACTTCTCACAAGGCGCTTTTTTTTTTTTTTTTTTGGTGATTTTTCTTTTCGTGATTTCTTTTTCTTTATTTTCTTCCTCTTTTGAGAAGGGAGATAGTAAAAGTGAATAATTATTTCTCCATAAAGAATAGAGCTTTTGTAGTCACATTTGGCATCACTGTGATTTCTTACTTTTTGAAGTTTAGACTAAACCCATTTTATTTACACTATGAAAATCCATAAGAGGTTCCAAGTGAATCATTCATTTGAGCTTAAAAGAAGTTATATTTTTTAATGTTCTGTTTATGTGACTTGTTTTCTGTGCTGTTTTGTTTGCATTCTTGTAGAATTATGATATGAACACTAAAATGAATTGTTTCATTTTTTGGATGATTCATACAAGATATCTAGATCAAACTGGGAATTGAATAAAAAGTTTTGAAAAAGATAAATTTGTCTCAGGATAGTTACAGAAATATAATATCCATTCAAGGGAAATGTGTATAGTGTAAAAGTTCTGGAATGCAGTATATACTATGTCTACACACTTAGAGAGGAAGAGAACAGAGAGAAGTCATTCAAGGAATGGAGACTAGGGTCAGATTTTGAATTAAAAATTCACCCACAAGCATGTATCTACAGCAGTAAGTGGATCAATAACACTATAGCTTTTCTGCCATGTTTTATGGCTAGCACTGTCTGTGAATACTGAAGTGCAGCTTTCTTCTATTAACTGTAATTATATGTATAAAAGTATGTAAGATTTATATCTATAAATTCAGAATTATATTTACCTGCATAATAAAACAACAATAGCAATAACAATAACATCTTAGTGTGCATTTGCAACCAAGTGCTACAAAGTCAGCAGAATTGTGTTGGAAAGTGCATCAGTGTCGGGAAAGTGCCAGTATATTTGCAAACAAAATAGTTACTGACAGTACCTTGGGTATTTAGAAAAGTATTTTTAGGCTGACTCAGTTTTCCCAAGATGAGTCTGCTTGGTGGTTTCACAGAATATTCTGATTTGGAAGAGGCCCACAAGGATCACCAAGTCCATACTTTAAGTAAAGGACCCATACAGAGATTGAACCCACAACCTTGGCGTTATTAGCACCATGTTCTGACCAGCTGAGCTCATCTCAGGATGACATTTGCTGTCATGATGAGCACGTCTGTGTTGTTAGGGCTCTTCTTCAACTGCCACATGGGTTTAATCTACTTTCAGTATGGCAGATACTGTAGAGAAGTTACCTGAGATCCAGGCAGCCTAAGTCCTGCACTGTGAGCTGATTTAACCAAGTTCTGAAAATTAGCATACCTTTTGTTTTTGTTATTCAGATCTTCCTTTTATATGTCAAATTATAGATAAAAGTGGGACATCAAATGCAGGAAGAAAGATTCTTATGTTGCTCATTCTATTAGCACTAATTAGTTATTTTTTAATTTATGTAGGATGAATTTTTCTAAAGTGATTGTGTTGGAATAAAAAATGGGAAGTTTTATGAGAAAAAAAGAATTTTTTTCATAATTTCTTCCATAATTAAATGCATCTGCAAAATAAAAATAATTATTGAGAATTTTTAAAATGAGGTTCCAAAGAAAATGTTTCTCTACTATATAGCACTCAATATTTTTATAATAATTTGTAAAAAAAAGTCAAGTGTTTGGTAATGAAGTTTGTAGGTGACAAATAAAAGCCAACAGAATGGTAAATGTCAGTACAGTTCATCTGAAATGTCCCCTGCACCCTTTGATAAGTCAAGAGAAATAATATATATTATGAAATATCAGGACAAACGATTCAGGCCACACTTTAAGGATGAGATATTATTTCAGTCATTGTTATCTAAGAAAGGACCACAATAGGAAAAGACCTAAAATTATTCTGGAATTTACGAGCAGGAAATATGAAGTAGCTGTAGGATCACATCACCTCTGGTGCAACATTACTGCAACCCTGAGTCCAGAGCCAGGATCCACACCTGAATAATGTGTTGTTGCATTGAAGGGAGTGTGCACCAGAGACAAGACAAATATGGAAAAAGACATATAAGTAAGAATTGGAAACTGTGTTTTATTGCTAAACATTCAATGAGGTCACGTTTATAGAAGAGGGATTTTCAGCACTGTATGAAGTGAAAGGTCGACAAGAGACAGCCTTGAAATCCAGCATGTTGTTTAAAGGCAGTGGCAGTTATCCCCCGAGATAAAGCTCTCTAACACTTGCAATACACCATGTGTGTAACACGGGATTTGAGGGTTCTCCCAGCACAGCTGGTGGGGTGGAAGCACGTATCAATCCAAAAGGATCCCGCAGCTCCAGTGAAGAGGTCACATGGATTCTCACAGCAGGCCGTCAGCCCGGTGCAGCCAGCTGAGGTGCATGTGTGTGCCCAGAGCAATAGTTGTGCAAAACCTGAAGGATGAAGACTCCTCTGTGTTGTCTCTTCTCTCTTCCCATGGAAAAAGGGATCCTGGACACGGGACTGAGGGTCTCAGGTACATCAAGCAGGATCTCCACTCACTTTAATCACTTTGTCTAATTGTCAGCAGAGAGGAACAAAGATCTCAACAGGGCAATTTATCCCATCCTGGTAAGTGTCAAAGCTAGACAAGAAAGCTTCACTCAGATACAGACTTACCACAGAAAGGAAGGTAGAATGAGTTGTGTATGTAATGAATAACAGTTACACAAGTCCAGATGCTGATATCGTCAATTGAGAGAGAAATAAGCACTTTTTAGACTCAATTCATCTGGCCTGCTTTAGATATGTTCTCTAAAACAAAATTAATTATGTGAAAGAATGATATAACTGGAGTCTTGAAAATTAGTTTGGCCTGTATATTACTGCATTTTATCAGACAACCTTCACATTAAGTATCTTAAATTTAAAATACTAAATGTAAAGACTACAAATCCCACCAAACAGAAAATTATTTTTACGTTTGGGTCTTTGTCTTCAGGACATGGGTGGTATCAAAGAGAAAACAGTGAACAAAACTCACAGAGGAAGGGGAGGGAAACCACGGGAGACTGGCTTTATGTCTATAAAAGAAGAAGAATTAATGACTCAGAATGATACAGAAGGTAGAAAAAAATGAAATTACATTCTTCCTGTGAACCCCCACTCCAAGACACATTAACATGTGTCTTTAACAATCTGTGCATGCATTGACAGCCATCAGGATGCATCCACAATAATTGTTAGGAATTGGCATTGAACTCTGAATTACACGAAGAAGGAAAATTAGTTTAAAAGTTTAAAGAAATGGTGCTGAAAATAAAAGCATGTAATTGGCAAAACTAGGAGGAAAGGTAAACAGAACATTGCTGGTTTTCTCTTGAAACTACTATAGTCAGATTTATTCCATTTGTCATATACTTCATTTAAGGTTTGTTAGTAAACTCATGGCCTGGTTTTACACAAAAACTTAGTTTAGAAACTCATCAAGTGAATTCTGAGAAAACAGATGAGCATTATGAAAAAATTCCACCCTGAAAATTTACTTAGCATTGAAAAAGGGGACTGAATATTAGTGAATAATCTTTTTCTGAAGTATTAACTTCAGTGACAAAAGAAACAAAATATCTTTGAGACAACTGATAGCAAATAAGCATTTCTGTAAACTAAGAAGCTGTGTAATCTAACTGACTATATACATTTCAAAACTAAACACTGACTGTAAATTGGAAGCATCAGGATCGTTCCTTGACTCTGAGGCCAGCTGGTATGTAAGAGCCCACAACTATATTATCTAAGTCTCTTATTCTTTCGAACTCAGTCCCTCACCTGTTGGGAGTTACTAACTCTCCAACCAGGCCCAGAAGCTGTGTTGGAGGATTCTGTCACAGGAAAAAACTATGGCAGGAGCAGTTCTAGCAAAGCCGCAGTATGGCTGACTGCAGTTCCAAGCCCACAGGTTCTTTAATTTATCAGTATAAAATGCAATATTAGAGCCCAGTGCTCTTAAGAATCACTACCACACAAGTTGTTACTTCCACACGCACTGATGATTTCTACAAGGAGTGATTGGGCTGGGTCTAAGAGTAAGCTAAACTACATGAGTCTTTGCATGGTCAAGACCATGCAGCACTGAACTTGTCCCAGGCACAGTGAGCTTCACATGTAGCTCAATGTTTGTGCAAAGAGCGAGGAGGCAAGGCAAGACTAAAGGCATGTATACATATTCTCTATCTATCTATCTATCTCTCTATCTATCTATCTATCTATCTATCTATCTTATATATATATATATATTTAAATAGAAACACAGTTTATGCAAAACCCACATTTTTAAAGGGTAAGGAACACAAATCATAGGGAAAGCAAAGACTAAGGCTTGTATTTCAGCTAATATATTCCTTTAGCTCTGAATTGGTTCCCTTGAGACACGGTTCTGTAGGTTAATAATCCTCACAATTAGAAAGTGTTTTCCTGATATTTCACCTAATTATACCCATCTATAATCTCTTCCCCAAAACCTCTCCTCGTTTTACCTCTTTGGCATCCTCTAAAAAAGTCTTTTCTTTCAGCTTGTCTTTCAGCTAAACAAGCCTTTTCAGCTCAGAATCTGGCTATGTAATACCCCATACAACTGGAATCCAAATCTGCAAATTGCTGAGCAGCTCTGAATTTCTTTAATTTATAAAAGACACGGGAGGTTCTTACCTTCTCACAACTTAATGCTCAAAAGTAATAAAAATATAAGCATTTAAAATAAACAAAATATTCAGCCTTGCTGAGTGTGTAAAATATCTAAATACAAAACCTGGTTTCTTTCCAGCACTCTCTTGTTCCCTGGAAGCACAGAATTACTTTTTCGGTAATAATTATTATAAAATATTTCCTTTCAGGAAAGTCTGTATCTACAATGTGTGTGTTGTGGGAAGAATATCGTTTACTTTGATAATTTTCTGGGAAGACAGGACCTTTAATTTTAAATGTTCAAAAATAAATCTTTCACTAATACTTACAGGCCCGATTATGTGCGGGTGAATGCCACAAGTCCTGGGATAGGTTCTTACATACGCCAGCTTCCACAAATTAGAGACTCTTACTTTAGCAATACACTAAAGCTGCAGTATCTTGAAAAAAATGTGGCTATAATTTTCTTAGACGTTGTTCAGCCAACACTAAAAGCCCGTTTCTCCTGTTTCTATTATACTGCCTGTACTAGAGAATAAAGCTCTTCCCAGTGAAGGTCTTAAGGCACATTGCTTTTCCCTTGTTTTTAGACATCTAAAGAGAAAAGACTGCAAGCTCTATCCTTCTAAGACGTGGGGACACAATCACTTAGTGCCTCAAAAAGATAAGCCATATGTTTTGAAAGAAAAAGCCAAACAGCTAAAAATAAAGGTGCATATGCATAAATGTGCATTAAACTTAGATCTCTTCTCTAGACTTTTGGCAAACTTCACAAGAGAACTGCTTCTCATGTCAGCCAGAATACCTTCTGGAGTTTCCTGCTCAAGAGCTGTAAGTGAAGGCAGTGCTATAAAATTAGTATTCACATGACTAAGGGAGTAGAAAATGCTTCCAAGATTGTCACTAATTCCAGACAAATGATTAGAAGCCTCTAAAGGTTTTAGGAGTCTAACAATGGCAAAGTTGAAAGACCTTTCACACGACTCAGACCTCTACCAGATAGATCCCTAACCGCTCAGGAACTTGGAAAAACTTGGTGTAAATACATGATCAACTCAGTGGTGTATTGTGTTCAGTGTATTCAGGACTGACAGAAAAAGTGGACGAACACTCAGGTAACAGAGCCTGCTGCCAATGACACAAAATTATTGAGGACAGCCAAAGCTGACTGAGTAGAAATGTAGCAGGATCACAGCGTAATAGGGTTTCTGAGGAACAAAACATCAGGTGAAATTCAATCTGAGTAAGCAGAAAGAAACATAGAAGGAGAAAAATAAACCTAACTAAATATACACTTTCAACTATATATTATCACCCAGGAAAAAGACACTGGAACAAGACACAGTACAGATAGATTTTAAAAAAATCTTTAAGTATTATCAGCTATAGAAATGTAATCTTAATTTTATAAAATACAATGAAAAATATTAAAAAAAAATATCCTTATGCTATGTTATAAATCAACATCATAGTCCCATTTGGACATTTTTTCTGAATCTTGTCACCTGCCTCATAAACACTATAGCAAAAAAACAGCAGCCAGAAAATTAGAATAAAATCAATAAAATCAAAGAATAAAGGGGGTTTTTTTTATCCTTTCCCCTTTCCCCTTTCCCCTTTCCTTTCCTTTCCTTTCCTTTCCTTTCCTTTCCTTTCCTTTCCTTTCCTTTCCTTTCCTTTCCTTTCCTTTCCTTTCCTTTCCTTTCCTTTCCTTTCCTTTCCTTGCTGAAATTTGTCGCCCCAGGAAGACAAGGAGACAAATGTGCAGTTGGATGCAACTGTTAAAAAAAGTTCTGGAGGACAGATGCTTGTCCTCTGACTCAGGAAATCCCTTAACTGCAGAAAGGGAATACCGTTACTGTATATTTTCTGTTTCCTTATACTTCCTCATTCAAGCAACCTTTACTAGGCACTGTTCCCATTGATTCCCAACTTGTACATAAGTTTCATTGCTCCAGGCCAGTGCCTGACTGTGTATTTGAGCCAAGTGAGGAAAATATGGACCTTATAAAAATTGTTAAAATGTTTGTCTTAGGATTGCAGAGTCTGTCTCCAGCACATACTCCGTTATCACAAGACTGCCTTTCCAATGCTCTCTTCTTCCCAGCTGAGCAGATCCTGGACACCAGCCCCGCAGGGAGCTGAGGGCCTTCTTTATTTTCCTTTACTAAGAGTGCTATTTCAGCTGTCCACAGGCTCAGCCACTCAGTGGCAAGATATAACGAAGATGGATTTGGGTAGTGAGAAACAAAGACAAACATTAAAACTCTCTTCTTTACCCTGCTTCCAGACTTAGCACCAACCCTCCACTTAAAAGTCCTCTACCCTCCCCGAGTGCCACAGACCCAGAGTAGAGGTGGGTGTGGTCAGTACATAGCAGTTTCTCTCTTCTGCTCCTGCCCACTCTCATTCTTTCCCTGCACAAGTGTGGGCTCTCCATGGGCTGGGGTGAATGAGGCACATCCTTCTATCATCTTGGAGCTCAGAGAAAGGCATAACTGGATTGTCAGGTGAAGGAACTCCTGGGAGGTCACTAGAAGGTCCCATCTACCAGCTACTGCTGAAGACATGATGTTAGACTAAACATACTTTAAATCTCAGTAAATAACCTTACTAATATGAATATTGTTTAGATACAGAACTCCCATTTTCTAAGACCATGTTTTGTTAGAAAACAGACTATATATATATTTGAAAGAAAAACGTCACCAAATCATCATCTCTTTCTCTCTCTCTATATATAGCAAACTTATTGTCTATGAATAAAATAGGATAATTTTTTCAGATAAAATACTTGCCCTAAAGATGATTGTCTCAACAAAGTTTTCGTCAGACCACCTTTATTAGCCTTTCTTCACCAAATAAGAAGCTGTTCTACTGACACAGCTAGAGATGCAGGGAGAAAACGTAACACATCCTTTTGGAGCAAGTCTTCTAATCTGACTGCTGGATCATTTAAGCCTCCTGTTATTTGATCCCTGACCTTGCCATGAGAAATTGCTTAGTAGTAGGTTGCAGACTTCCATTGGCAAACATGCTGAAAGTGTACTCAGAGAGTGGTTGTTGATTAATTATGCATACTTCATGTCACTGAGATCTCTGAGCATGTCAGAGGGCTGGAGACAGAAGGAGGTGTATTGTTTCTGATTTTCTCTACTACATAACATTCTCAGTTTGCACAAACAGAAGGGTCAATGCGCCTTGCTGTTTTTAACAAAACTTGCAGATGATATGTTTATGGATGAAAAACTCAAAAATCTTATGTGAAATCAAACCAATGAATTAGACAGCCTAACATCTCCAGACTACGAGTCATGGGGCCAGAAAAGCAGCAGGTAAGGAAGAGCTTGACTCTAGAACATCACTTTTTTGGGGGAAACAAAATTTTAAAGAAGACGTGTTGTCTGGTTCCTCTTAATAAAAATGTTTATGTTTTATTTTACCTTAAATTTCTACTGGATATAAAACATGAAACCACCTATATATATAAAAAACCCAACCAAAAACGCTACCCTGAACCATCATCCCACTGCCTCACACTGTGAAGCAGTGACTGGACCACAGAAATAGTTTGCAATAGACAGAACCCCTTTTGAATTAATTGAATTTATACCTAGAATTAATTGAATTTATAGACTAGCACTCTATTCAGCAGTATGTCATATTATATTTCCTTAGGTCTTTTCATTTCAATTTTTCACACCTTCAACCCAATTTTTCCCCCATCTTTGTTTAAAAGAATCAAACAGACATTGTGCACTGTGCTCATATACTGCCTACTAGGACACCATCAATTCTTCTGGAGACATGCAAACTTGAAGGTCTTAACAATGGATTACTTCTCCAGAAAGTGCATTGTTACATTTTATTTTATTTTTTTTTACCATGAAACATAATTTGCAGCTGTGTTGCTTATCCTGGAGTGATTAAAGCTCCCCATATTTCTGCACAGTATCTACCTGTCCTAGGTAACGTAAAAAACACTGAGTTACTAGCAAATTTTGCTGCTTTCTTGATTTCACTGAAAATGGGAGGGGGAGCAAGAGAAATTACCACAGAAAACTGGAGAGGACAAAGATGTTAAGGTTATATGGGAAAGCTGAAAGCCTAATGATTGAATCAAAGCCTATGCTGATAGATCACTAGAGATTTGGTATCTAAACATTTGCCTCATTTTCTGAAACAGCGCTTTCTAAACACAAATTGCTACTAATGCTAGTCCACCAGTCACTTAATATTTCAGCTCATTTGGAATACAGTTTTGTAATTTATTATTGATCGCTGTATTCACATGACTCCTTTTCTTCGCACTTTAAAACCTGATAGTGCCTCACCATTATCATAAGTCACCAGAAAGTCCAGGAAAAAGATAATATGATAATTCAAACTGTATTTCTCTAATTCTGATGTCCTATTATAGACAGAAACATTTTTCCTTTTACATAAATATTATTTTCTATAGTTTTCAGTCTAGTCACCTCATGTTATCCTTTGTGGATAAATAGAAGTGGCTCACAAATAAAGAGGTAAAGAAAAAGTCTACAGCTCCTGCATTTCTTCAGCATCCTGCACAAAAGACCTGCTCCTAAAATACAGAGAAAAGCACAATTAAGTTTTTAAGGATGATCTTGAATATGGGGTGCTAAATGCTAAAGGTCGGCAAGTGAGAAATAGACCTTTAATGCTTCAGTTTCCATTATTATGAGAATAAGGATAGGTTGACAAAAGAAGGTCTTGTTAGAGAAAAATGGAAATTGCTTGGAGAGGAAAAAAAAAGAAAAACTGAAAGGAGTAGGGGAAGGTGAAGGGACTAGTGGGGAAATACTGTCACAAAATGGATGTGGAGACTGTGGGAGGAGGGATTAGTCTGTCTAGGTGAAGCAGAAGGCAACAAAATGTGAAAAGATCACACGGGTAGGAAGATAGCTGGGAGGGATGGGGCAGAAAATTCCGTCCTCTGCACACACTGCTGTCTGCAGACAGAATCAGAGCTTGAGGTCCCAGGATGTCAGCGAATCTTTGGCAGAAACCACTGACCACAAGCAACAATTTTCTGGCTGGTTTTTCTGGTCTTACCAATCCTCTCCAGCAGTGACTCACTGATAAGTTGCTCTGGCCTGAAGATGTTGGTTATTGGTCTCCTGCAGCCAGGGCTGGTAAAACGGGATACCACTCTTGCTCCACTTCTCATCTTCCTAATATCAAACCCACCTTCCCATTTCAAACCTTGTAAATGGTGATCAGAACAGGAAGCAAAGCAAATCCTGTTCCACCAGCTTGTCTGGCAGAGGGTGATCCACAGCAAGGAGTGGATCTTCTTCTGTCAAAGACCATTGGTACCTTGAGTGAATGAGGTGTTCCCATTAGTCTGGGCAGACATATCTCAGGTTGACTGCTTGTGAAGTTCAAAATAGAGCCCTTTTCCCCCCCCACTAGCCTGATTCCTGCATATAGATGGTCAAAGAATTAGATAATAAGGCTTTTAATGCAAAAGTAAAATTGAAGTTCACTTCTAGAAGTTTTTATTCTCTTCCTCTTTCCACCCCCTTTTTTTTTTTTGGCTGTGTGGATTCCTCATTGCTTGTAGAGTTCAGTGAGCAAATTTACTTTACTTTAGGGTAATGTTTAGAGAAATCTACTTTAGAGAGGTTTTAGAGAAACCTATTTTTTTCCTAAGGAACTGTTTTAGAGCATTTAGAAATGTTTCAGCATTTACACTTAGATAGAATCTTTCTGTTTTCTCCCAAATGATTAGTAAAGGATGCTTACTAACAATAAAATAACATTTTCTTTTAACTACAATGCAGTTTTTCTCCTTTAACTCCATTAAATCTCAATTTAGTGCTGTTTCTTTAAACTGACCCTCCCTGAAACAACTGCAGTATTATTGATTCAGGTTCTGATTTTCTGATCTCACCAAGTATCACATTTTGCTTTCATGCAACCACAGAGCTGCAGAATGGAAAACTACCCTGTTAAGTGCTTCCCTTCATGCCTGCAGTTAAAGTCTCTCTGTTCCTTTTGATTGATATCTCCATTGCTATCAAAGAGCAAATCCTCTCAAAAATCATATAAAATGTGTGCAGCTACTTTCTAATGTGCTGAGTTTTCTGAAAAATATTTCTGAGACACATGAAAATATATGTCCTTTGTGACCTTTGGAAAAAGAAAAAGGTCCAGGAAGTGATGAAAGAGATTCTTAATGTTTTTCTATTAAAATTAATTTATGTGAAGAAAGTTTAATAATTAATTCAATGAAGGTTTGTCCCAGTTTTAGTTTTTGAGGAGATGCTGAAGCTGTAGGTTGGTGCTAGAGAGGGAGGCATGCTTTTGCGTGTGGCTGTTGCAAAGAAAAGTATGGTAACCAGTTGTGGAGAATGCTACTCAGTGGGCAAACCCTTCTACAGAGAGCTTGTTACCCCATTCCTCACTTCACAGCCACAGAGCACTCTCACACAAAGCCCAATTCTTCCCAGAAATAAGGTGACCATATCATATTTTCTTATTAAAGCTTTACTTTACCTAACCTTACTCAGAATCAACATGAAACTGCAAATAGAAAATGTATCTTTACATAAATATTCAACTGCATAATGCACTTATTGTTAAATTAGTTGGTTATTTTTATTTTTTGATGTCATTAGAGACCCATCTTTTTTACTATGTAACTGGACAGACAGGATTAGTCCAAAATTGTATGAACTAGTTGTAATGAAATCCAAAACGGAGCAACACTCCCCTGGACTAGTGAACTTTAAAGTGCAACCTGTTCAGAAGACAAATTCAAAGAACAACCTCTTCTCCCAAAATTTTTAGTAGTGAAACCAGAAGTAAACAGGCAAACCTATTGTTGAGCAGAGGTAAGGGGAAAGCTTTTATCTGTTTGGACTTTCATATTACCCACATCCCCATGAACCCTCTAAAGACCTAGATCATATTAACTGTGGGAACACGCAGAGCGTCCTGGCTGCAGGCCAGTCAGGAGTTTCAGAAACAGCTACAAGTTAGTTGAAACAGGTGCATGTAATAAAGAAGCCTGAAATAAAGAACCAGAACAACTGGCCTGTGTCAAGTCGAAGTTACTGTTACATAGGGCTGTTCAGAACTTTCACAACAAGTTCCAAAAACCTCCAAATCTGCACTTTGCTTTTTATACTTTGGAAAATTGATTCGTTGAAAAAGTACAAACCAATGTATTTTCCACTTACAGATGGACCTAATATAATGCAAAATCTTTACATTTTTTCAAAACCTGTGCTGTTTGAATTCTTATTGTTGTATAAACTTGACCTGTCTAGAAACAAATACACATTAAAAATGTGTGTTTTAAAACGTCAAGGAAAAATATAGGCATCTGACCTCTTAGCCCAGAACAAAAACAAAAATCGTGTACATTGTTATGTACAGGTCTATCCCATATGTTTGTGGAAAGCTCTATTTTATATGTAGGCAAAGGAGAAAAGAAGATAAGGGGCTCTAGTGTATGCAGGGATGTCTTCCTAGCTCAGACCAGACATCATCTCTGGGTAGGGTTTGGAAGCCCTTCTCTGGCAAAAGATCTGTGGAAGTTTGTCCTCTACTTCCCACCCCAAGGATCTGAAAAAGGAAGCAACAGGTTCACCAGTGAATCAGGCTACATTTTCTGGCCATTGTAGCATGTATTTTCTTCAGTATAACCTTCTAGATGCTCACTTTGGCAGCATGGGTTTGAAAGCCCATGACATCCGTTTCCTCTGATTTGCCATGCCAATAATACTAGCAGTGTATGAGTCAACAGACATACAGATCAAGGCACAAGCAATATCCAAGATGCAGACAGGGCCAAATTTTTACCAGCTCTTCCACATAAATGTTAGATGTAAGAAGTTCTAACAGTTTCCATCATTAAGATGTGTACCTGGGAAACAGTCAAAAAATGTTCTTCAGACAAAGCACTACTTAAGAGCATAAAGTCATTGACATAAGGAAGGATGCTGTGGTGAGTTAAACCTTTTCATTAGCAAACAAATTATCAGCTGTCAAAAACAGTTCATTTCTTTTATTTGGTATCCTGGTGAGTTTTTTGTCTTTATAGAATCAATATTCAAATCCTTCAAGGTTTAAAAAAATTTTTTTGAAACTGGTAATAAGTACTTCCTAGAAATATGTACTATTTCACTGGAACTGCAGTGTGAATAGCAATAAAAATAGGGTCTGGTAAAATCACTTGAGTACTATTGGACTTTTCCTCGGTATAGAAGATGAAAGTTAAAAAAGTTTATGGATTAACTGTATCCATTTTTTCTATGGGATTTAAGGTAGTGTATTTTCTGCCAACATTTTCAACATATGGAATTAATGTTATAAATTTAATGATCTTGGTGACATAAAATGAAGGGTTATAGAAAACAAAAGCAAAATTCTTACAGAACCTACTAGTTATGAATGTACATCAAGTTGTACAAGTTGGAGTTGTAAATATTGTAGCTTATTGCTCACACAACCTAGTTCCTCACTAAAAACTGTCAGTGGAAGAAGTCTATGTCCATATATTTTATAGCAGCATAAAAAAAATCCCCATTAATTCATCAATATAAAAAAAATCTACTGTGTAGACAACAGAATTTTTAATAATTTTCCTGCCATTACCTTTGGTAAAAGAAAGTAAATCCAATGGCTTTCATGTGTCCAACACATGCATCTGATTTTGTTGCTTTTCAACATATCTCCTTTTAACCTGGGACATAAAAACAGTGGCAACAGCAAAAGACATCAATAAACATCTAAAGATATCTAAGTATTTTTAAAAATGTCTGAAACGTACTCTTAGTGGGCAGCCCTTCACAGTAGAGGAACAGCACAAGTGCAAATGCTTTTATGGATATTCCTGTATAAGAAGGACACTTTGACACCGTAGACAGTTTTTTTGTGTGCTAATGTTCTCAGGAGTTGTGCTGTTAGGAAATTCTAGCTTCTCGTAAGATTGCTTAAGCCAAAAGGATGAAAGAATGGTGATTGAATACAAAGCAGTCCACTCGCACTTCACTTTGGTGTTTTACAAATAGCACAAAAGTTTGAGCTCAATAAAAGTAAAGAGGAACCCAGCAAGCCAAGGTGACAGACTCAGTTTTGGTAGAAATAAGAGAGGCCTTAGAAAACGCCATCCAAAAGCCATCCAAAAGCCAAGATTTTAAGAGCATCCTTATAGAGATGGCAATATAAACTATAATGGGACATTTCTGGAACAGTATTATGCTGGCTTCAGCAACAAAAGCCATAAAGCAATGAAAGAAATGGACAGCTGTAATGTTGAAACACTTAAATAAAATAAAAGTTGATGGCCAGGAACTGTCAGAAAGCAATTAAAAAAATATTAAAACCACAGACACTATGCATAAAGAGAGGCAAAATATTTATGAGGGACGGGAAGTATCATTAATTATAACTACCTCAATTATCTTCTTAGGATCATCAACTCTATGATTGCAATAAAGAACCTCCAATAAAGTAACACCCCCTCTTTAGACAGGCTTCCTATGTGCTCCTAGGAAGGCAACGAATGTGAACCCACTAGATGCCAGTCTGTAACGTGGAAAAAGTTCTTCCCAGCCTATAAAAGTATGCTTTGGCTGAAATCCAGCACAGAGTGAGAAACTTAGCCATAAGAAACAATAAAAACAAACCCCAGAAAAAGGCATATGGAGGCAAAGAAAATAGATATAAAAGGGAGTCTGGATGAAGAAATTTAAACTCTTTCCAGCCTAATTATGGTATGCCCCTACAGGTTGTGGACAACCCAATCATACCATAGTGATAGAAGTTCTCAAACCTTCCCACACTTCCCTCCTCCACACACGAATCTCCCAGTCAGAAGCTGCTATACTCTCTCACAGAGCTATGGCTCCAGGTGAACCTCTTCCTGACAAAAAGTCAAAGATGTAAGAAGTAGAGTGTATTTGGCAAACCCCTGACACACAGCAGACATTTTCTCAAACAGAAGGAGAAAAAGCTGTATATTCATGCACGAAGATGCTGATTCAGGGAACCAGCAAGAGGTTAAGGGTTGAAGTTGTAGCTGCACACATGCAAGTGGTAGCACAGGTTTTCTTATTGCCAGCCTGCTGGAAGTCAGAGATTCATACCAAGAAATTCAGGTTCCTTGCTCTTACCCTCTCTCATGACGTATATGCCTACAGGAATGCCATAACCATGGTTTTGAGTAGGTGAGGGTGTTCTCCGCGAAACTTTGAGGGTGCTGGACTCCTAAATTCTCTGACTAAACTGCTGCAGCACCATGTAGGCCAAGATGCAGAATACTTCCATTAAATGTGTTAAGAAAAATGTGCTTCTGATGCATGGAAAACAACACTATGAGCAATACTTCCCCCCCATTTTCCACTTCATTATCATATTCTTGTTATTTACAAAAAGGAAAGTATGATTTTACTTGAACACAAGAGCAACACCGATGTGGAAAAAAATTTGTACTAGACAGACTGAAAACAGACTCAGACCACAGTAACAGTCAGTTCTTGTAGACCTTAAGGAAACAAAAATATCGCTGTTCTTGATGTAAATGTTCATCACAAAGAGTAGAGTACTCCAAAGTTGGGTACACAGAGTCGGTGTGCTGTGGTTGAACCCCAGATGATGTTTTTGCATCACACAATAGTACTCCTGTGACCCAAAACTGCATCTGAGCGTGCATGTGTGGGTGGGCATGCCGTACCCATAGCAGGAGCCAGCTTCACACACAAGTAAAGCTTTGGAATTCCTTACCAGTGCCTTGGACTCTATCAGTGAATAATTAAGTGTGATAATCACAATGACAGAATGATATATGGACTTGATAAAAATAAACACGTGATTTATTTTCAAACTTGTTTTATACATGCTTAGGTACTCAAAAAAGAAAGCTAATCTGACTCACCTCAAAAGCCTCATGAACTTCAGGAGAGACAGCATAGAAGTTTCGACCTTCAGCTGTCTGACAAAGCATTGAATGTGTAATTCTTATTTCACATGGTTGCCTGAAAAATCTACAGCAAGTATCAAAGTTGTAAGCATGAGAGTTGCTAAGTTTATGCTACTGATGAAAAAATAAACTTTGAATACTATAGATTTTCTAGAGATGTCTAGCTAATAGCTGTTATTCAAAGTAGTAAATAAAATTTTAATTTATACTTGCTCTCAAAAATTTTAAATAAAAGTAATAATCTAATTCAAACATTCTTAACTAAGAAACAATTACTTAAAGTAAAGGTGACTTTTCATAATCCAGAAAAAACAAAATGTATCATCAAGATCATAGACAGCAAAAGCAGACTCAATGAAAAGACTGGAATAATGAGCTTCAGAATGGAAATGCAGTTATGATAAGGAGAAGTGATATGATAAAAATATGGAGATAAACTTCAGAGGGAAATTATATCAAACACTTCTTTTCATTCTTTTTGATAATACAGGGGAAGGAGTCATTACATTAAAAAAAAACAACAAAAATTGAGAAAAGGAAATTCCTTTTCATATTATGCATAATTAGGCTATGAACTTTATTGGCATATGATATTGTAGAGAGCAGAAGCTCAGCACTACATGTAAAAGGACAGAGCAAAAAATGATCATACACTATGCAGCTGAAACTGTCCTATTGAAAAGCATAAGACTGCTACACTGAAGGATTCAGAATATCTTGTCTCTACAGGCAAGTTATTCCATAGCTGTCTTCAGTGGAGCCTCTTACACATTCATTTGGGGATGAAAACAATACAGTTTAATACAAGAATCTGGACAAGACTGGTTAGTTTAATTAACTCTGGCAATTTCTAAGGAGTTGAATGCTAGACTTAGTTACACGTAGTACAAACCTGATGAAGCATTAGATTATAAAGAATACAAATTGGCTTAGTATGCCAGAGGTGCTAATGCTGCAGTATTCGTATTAAAAGTAAATGGACTACACTCTTACTAGACATCATTCCAGCATTTGCTGAACTAATTACCTCAACAGATTTTTCTTTAGAATTTTCCTTAATATCAGATTCCTCAATTTTTTTTTTTACCCATTGTCTTTATTTTTTATTTTTTACTGAATATATGACAAAATCACAGAAGTGCACCTCTGGGTTAACTTGGGTTCAGACCTAGAAAGAGTGGAGATGTAGATCAGTGATGACAAATGGAAATGCACACAGAAATCCAAGTGTGTTGAGATGGGTGGACTGTAGGGCTCTAAAGCTCTCCAGCACTTTCTGGGAGCTTCCTTCCAGAAGAACAGGGTTCTTTTACAAGTGAGATGTTAAATGCCATTTTGGAAAATGTTTTACTGGAATAAGAGCAGGAATTTTTTTTCTTCCCCTCTTAGCTTTATCTTTAAGGAGAATGAAAACAAACCAGGAAAACTGATAACCATAATTTGTTTTATTACTTTGGAGCAGATAGTACTTAAAAAGGAAACAAGCAGCATATTTCACAAGTTTTCAGAAAAAAATATCGACTAAAATGTAGTTTGTCACATGAAGCATTCCTTGGTAGGTTAGATACATAGTTTATGAAGAATATTGAACATGAATATGCCAAAAGCAATGAAAGTTACTATGAAAGCTGTGATATTGTACAAGGTAAGACCTACTGCTAGGCTACAGAAGACCCACAGTACTGTACGTGTACAGAACTGTGCAAAGCTGCCAGGTTTTGCTTCACTGAATTTCTGTAGCAAAACCAGAAAATCTTGCCTGTAGGGCCAGGACTCTTAAACGTGGAGACATAAGCATACAAATGCCTATGTTTGCATAAGGTGCAAACACTGTAGAGTGAAAAGAATTATTTAGGAATACAGACACATCTTTGAATACAGAAGAATAAAATGAGGACAGGGAAAATGGGCTTAGTGTAAAGTACTTCACAGCAACATGCTTTTCACTCCAGAAGAGACACCAAAAGCATGGCAGCTATATTTCTTGAAAAATTTTGGTGATGCACAATGACTGCACTGTTAGTGAGCTTGACTAGAATAAATGAAGGTGGCTTACAAGACTCCTGCCAAGAATTGGTAATTGTTACAAACTAAATGGAATATTAGGCAACTTTGGTGAATTTCTGTACTAGCGATCATATAGTCTGTCACTCATCAGGTCTCAGCATGGGAAACTTAATTTCTCTTTGCAGTGTGCATGGTAGCTTGACTTTTAATTCTTACTGAGAGAAGAATATTTCTGGCAAAGATTTTGCAAGTGAATCTATGCGAGTCCAGTGCTTATCACAATTTGAGTACAAATCTTATTTTCTGACAAAGCAGACAGCCTCAGACACTGAAACTAAAGGTCACCGGGCCTATTTTGTTGGGAAAAAAGCAACGAGAACTGTAACTCCAGAAACAGGAGAATAAAGTTCTGCATTTGTGTTACACACTAAGTAACAATAACAGCTTCTTGCCCTAAGGAACAATCTAATGCTCCGAGATGTGTAGTGTGTCTTTTTCCTGAACATACCTAGAATGTAAAATGCTCTTATGTACAAAATGAATGAATAAAAAATTTTCTTTTCAAGACTAATGCAATGGAAAATCACCTCATCCAGATATCCATTTGGAGCCTATGGGTTCTGTATTTTTACAGTAAGGTCTATGTAATGAAACAGAGATATATGGTCATTTAACACTGTGCTGTTGGGGTTGGAGAACTATTATTTTCTAAGTCAGAAAAACATAGCACCGTCATTACACTTTTATTTCTGTCTTTTGCATAGTTCTGGGGACTCTGGAAATGTTGATAAGGCACTTGATGCATATGTTCCCGAGCTCTGCTCCATGTATGTATATCCATGGCCTCATCACAGAGTAGCACCTGGGCACACAAGTAGTCTTTGCACAGCCAAAGCCACCCTCAACTGCCTAAAATAATTTACAGTAAATAGAAATATCTCTGAGCACCAGGTCCATCCGGTTTAGTGTTAACCTGTGACATGTAAGGCAATGGTGTTCATCCTGTCCCCACTTGGCATGCATGCAGAGATAAGGAAACCACCAAGGACAGGAAGAACTGATTTCTTTTCTCCCTCAAGAAAGGCTGGTTCTGTTCTGCCTATAAAATACATTAAGCAAATTGGCTTTTGCGCTAGATCAAGTCAGTAATCCATGGAAGAAACAGCGCTCAAAGACATCAATGAAATCATTGTGCCACAGCCTGTGGATATTGTGCTGCCTCTCTTTCTGGTACCAATCTCCTGGGTTGAATTGGAACCTGTATGAGCTCTCCCCATTATTCCCAGCTGGCATCTGACCTAAGGACTGTGATGCCTGGTTCATAGGCAGATGGACTCTTAAAAAAAGATCCTGATTTTCTAAATTCATTAGTTGATTGACCTGGAAATAAATAATTGGACCTTCCAGTATTTCCAACAGATGTAACAGCGTGAGATATGAGGGGGTTTATTATAAAAATGACTTTCTCATTCTTCTATGAGTCAAAGCACATCCAGGTATGACCTCAATATTCTGGAAAGGCTCTAGTAAAAACTAGAATTTTGTTTCAGTTATATTAGATCTGATTCTTTTCCCGACACCTATGTTAAATTAAATAATTTAGGGCCATGGTAAAAAAAAAAAAATATTAAAAATTAGATTCTCAAAAAGCTAAAGTGAAACCAAATTACCTGAATCATGGAAACACTTCCATTCAATAAGAGCACTTCAAATTTTCATACTCCTTCCTTTGGCACACAGAGCTATGCCTTAGCATGTATCCAGAGCACCACCATTCATGGCATGGCAAAGTATGCTACCATCCATCTTGTCAGGATCCTAGGCTGGGATCCAGAAAAAAAAGATATCTCATCCTTCCTAAAAATCCTTGGAGAGCTTATCCAAGAAACATTTTCAGAGCAAATGTAACACACCCACATGTTCCTATTGACCCCAAGCCACAAGTGAAACTATGCATGAATATGGCTCACTGCTTTTACCGAGGTGTTTCATATACATATATGAAGTGAAGTGTGAAGGTACATCAGAGATCAGATTTAGAGCTGTTAAATGCTTTTATAAACTCACCATTTACCAGCCTCTGCTTTACTGCTCAAACACAGCTGAGTTAAGCAGATGCAGGAAATTCAATGCATCCTGGACACACTGGATTCACACTTCTCCAGGAATTAACAGTGCCTGAGCACCACCTCTGGTGCAGTGTCAGATCCTGTGGTGTGTGCCCTGCCATTGGTAAGTTCACATATGGTCCCTCCAATGTTCAGCACAAACCAGTCTCTCCAGACAAGTATAATTCAGTTCACAGATGTACAGCAGGCCTCATGTGTTCTAGATAAAAAAGAGCTGTTGCACATACTCAGATTATTTATATATGCAAAGACATTGTTATGTGAGGGAAATGGAAGTTGTCATTAGCCCAACCAAGGCAGAGAAGAGGCCAGAGGAGAAAGCAGGAGCTGCAAAAGACTAGTTGTAGGCCTGAAGTCATGCCAGCTCTCATGGCAGATAGATGAGCCAGTCAGACAAACATCAACAGGCTCACCCAAAGGAAAAAAAACAGTTGAAATTAAACTGTGTTAAAGCTCAATATCTGTATGTAAAAAAAAGTATTATTTTGCTATTTTAAACATTCTGGTCATAGTCAAAGCCAAGGCCCTGATCTGGGAGGAAGGGCACTCAGGGTAAACAAGAGTCTGTTCCCCGAGGGGCTTAACAGGCTAAGCAGGGAGGGCTGGGGACAGAAGAAAGGAAGAATTGTCCACATTCTACAAACAGAACACAGCAATGCAGAGAGATGAAATGTGTGGCTCGAGGTCACACAGGATGTCCAGGGCAGACCCATGGAAATGAATCTAAGTCTCAAGGTGCACCTTCCTGTCTGTCACCCAGACAGGTTTAATTCATAAAGAATAATTTAAAAAAAAAAAAAAAAAAAAAAAAAAAAAAAAAAAAAAAAAAAAAAAAAAAAAAAAAAAAAAAAAAGGAAAAAAAAGAAATTAAGAATCAGCCACTTCCCAACAAGACTTATACAAGCTTTCAGTCTAGGATTTCCCCCTAACTTCTCAGTCTAGCAGCTAAAATTTCATTACATATTTGAAAACATAACCGTACCTGTTTTGCTTCATGCTATAATATGCATATTGCCAAAAGCACTCCCTAACGCTGCAATATTTTGCTCCCTGAGAGGTGCCATACTGCCAGCAAGCAGCAAAATTACTGACTAAAATTGCAGCCATTGAACAGTATCTTCTCTGTGTCTGTGTGTCTTTTGGCCTAAATAAAGTAAATACACAGCATTAAGGGCCTGATCCTACTCCCACTTAAGTCAATGGCAAAATTCCTACTGATTTCAATGGAAGAAACCAGCCCTAAAGGAACTGGTGATTTTTTATTTCCTTAAATTTCTGGCAGATCAATTCATGTGCAATTTGCAGCCCCAGAACACTGGATGAGAAACAGTGTCTCCATACATAATCTTAAAATAATGAGGATGAAATCAATTTTATTACTGTGCTGATAGTGTACAAAGATGTAATAAAATCTAAATTAAGACAGGAAAACAGGTCTCCCAAAGCAGTGTTAAAGGCATCAAGAAGGATTTCCACTATGGAAAGTGGATAGTAAAGCATGTTCCAATATGTCATGATATATGTCATAAATCCAAATATAGGGGTTTAAATTCTTCAAATTTTACCATGGTTTGTACACGAGACAAAAACCCCAAAACAAGGAACAACAAACAAAACAAAATATTTTAAATAAACCCTAGATGAATCAAAGATAAAATGCTGTCCTTGAATATCTGTATTATTTCTATCGACATTAGAGTATTCCGCCTTGCATCTTTGACCAAAATTTGGAACACATTGTTTTCATTTTACTACTTTCTCTTAGGCAAGTGTATCCAAGTAGTCTTTAAATATGTTTTGTTAATGAAGCTATATCTAGAGTTCCTCTATTTAGATGTTACTTATTTAATATCCCAAGTCAAATCACACCTTCTTTCCCCCTGCTTCCTTTATCATCTTTTCTTCCATAATTCCTAGCAGAGATCATGAGCTCATCATACTTTTTCTTTCCATTTGGTTTACGATATTTATCTTGGGCTGCCAATGTACTTGTCGCAAGGCAGGACTTGTAGATTGTGACTCCTGATTTTTTGGCAGGACACTTACAGTAACAAGTTGCTGAAAATTTCTCCCAACACTACTTAAGGCATTTTTAGCTGAAATAAAAGTCAACAGACTCTAAACTCTCTTGTTTTCCTAGATAACCTCAGATGGTAGCTAGACTAACAGTTGCTAACAATATGAATCTCCCATGCGGTTTAGTGACAAACAGAACTCTTTTGCAAACAGGAATGACAGGTCACAGTACTGGTGAGAAGGCTCAAGTCCTAAAAACAGAAAGAAATTTAGATCTAGGCAGAGCTAAGTGCCAATGAACAACCCTCCAGCCACTACCCCACCAGGGTGAAAGGAAGCAGAACAAATATTAGAACTCTAAGGATCAAGTCCTGTCAGGCAGTGCCTTCCATGAAGAAGAGAAAAGTCACAGTAAAGACCTGAGTGCTAGGAACAGCAGCATAAAATTTTGGTATGGTTCACAACTCAAAGCTGTGTAATAACAGGTGGTGAAAGCACCTGAATCGAGGGTAGCGAAATATTTCAGTTCAACCAGTTGTCTTCTGCAGGAACTCAAAGTGCTTGCTTCTGGACAGATGCTGAACATGAGTAGCTAATAAGTTAGGCTGTGTCTTCTCGGCTGTAGGCATTTAACCTCCACCATTTGCTGAGAAGACTGTGCACTACTGCCTATCATATTTTCTATTGTGAAAGAATAGTTCCAACACAGCAAAGAAGAACAAGTGCAAACAGGTATTTATGTCTGCAAGGATGCAGATCTGCTGAACAGAGAGGGTCAGTCAAATAAATTTCTCCCTGAGAATCAGACACAGCTGGAAGAACATTCAGATCCTCAAAACAAAGGCTAAGCCTGTGCAGATCCAAACATTATTTAGAAACAGGCAAGCAGATAAACACCATAGATGGAAAAGCACTTTTTAAAAACTAACAGATAATGGTGGCACAAGTAAAAATTAGTATAAATTATTTTTGGCCAAGAAGAAAAAAACCCAGGAGATTTCTAATTATCAGAGGAGTATATTAATAACTTTTCAATAGTAGTCATGGGTCAGGAGAAAAAAAAAATACAATGATGCAAGGATGAGCACAAACAGCAAACACTTAGGGCTGTATCTAATCGTAAGTAGGATTTGCCCACCCTATTTTTTGGAAGAGAATGAGTTAGTAACATGGACACAGGCCTGGACATGATTTTTTTCTGCTCAGAAAAGCATATTTTCAGTCAGTTCCTATTCAATAAATTCCAGATATAGATGATATCTGGAAGAAACATGCAGAGCGTTATTTTAGAAATTGTAACAATATAGTTCACACCTATGAAAAAATGAGGTACTTAGAGAAGTTTTTGGTTATAATCAAAGAAAAAGTAATTTCTTTGAGAGAACATAATTCATTCAAAAAACTACAAAGTTTTGACTGAATTAATCATCAGTACAGAAAGCAGGTACTGCGTGAGGAACCTAAATGTTTAAAGAGAGGAACATTTGTCTGAGCAATAGGAAAACACAAAAGGATGTATACTTTAATTTGCATGTAAGTTTTGGAAATTATTTTGGTTTGCAATTGCTGACAATAGGGTAGTATCTTCACATCAAGAATTATAAGCTTGTGCCTTGAAAATTGGATTAAAAAGAAATTCACCAATTACCTGGGCTTAATTGTGTTCTAGTGAGCTCATGGTAAAATCTAGAATGCACATCTCTTTTTAAAATTCCAATTAGCTAAAGAACATATTCTTGTAAAAATCCAACTTGTTGTGATTTTACAATGCATTTATTTTAAACTGGTATGTCAAAGAAGAATGCTGTCTCTGTGAGCTCCTGTTGTGGTACAGAAATCAGAGCTAAAGCTTTGCTCCTCCTATAACTCCTGAGAAGTCCAAAACCTTAAGAGTTCAGCTGCATCTGGAATAGCAACATCTTCATGTCAAAGTCCAAGACAAACACTCATTTAACGAACCTTCAACCTCACTCCCTGACTTCCACGGCAGTCCTCAGCTGAAACAGCCAATTTGGACTCTCACCAGCAGCCTCTCTGTTAGAAATCAACCCAGCCACCTGCAAAAGGCCTGATCTTCCCTGAGGACATTCTGGAAGGCCACCGTCCTAAGTCAGCATAATGAATCCTTATCATTTCAGATAAGCTTACCACCTTGCCATGTGCAGTGAGCTCGCTGTATCTGACTGTAAGTGCACAAGTGGCTGCATACATCTCTACTCATCTGTCAGAGGTGGAATGAACCATTACTTCCTTCTTAGCACGGTGAACATATATTTTCCCTCAATCATTTTTAACTCGGAGAGAAACAAAACTAATTTCTCTGAATTTTGAGGGACTATGAAGTTTCAGCAAGGTTAAAAGCTCCACTTGAAAATTCAGGTCTAAAATTTTTTTTATAAATTCACTCATGTATGTACTTCAGAATGATTGATAAAATGAAATTCTTTCTTATTTTTATCTAATCTGCTTTAAATATATTTTTCTCAAAACTCCGATTTCCTCCACAGGAGGGAGATTTCCAACCAGTCTCATCCTGTTCTCAGTAGATCAGCCCTTTCACCATTTTATTTTTTTAAAATAAGAGCAGTCCCATTAAT
Source organism: Melanocharis versteri (assembly GCA_013397845.1). Taxonomy (NCBI): domain Eukaryota; kingdom Metazoa; phylum Chordata; class Aves; order Passeriformes; family Melanocharitidae; genus Melanocharis; species Melanocharis versteri. Next base: position 1,343,810 of record VZTG01007409.1, on the reverse strand, counting down.
TTCAGATGGGATTTAGTGTACTGGATTGTAAGCAAGAGGACAGGCTCACTGGAGCCCCTGATAAGCACAAATAGAGCAATTTGCTCCTGTGTTCAAACACATTGCAGGCTCTGGGCACAGTGCTGTTTACCAGCCCAAAGCTTCTCCCCAAAGCCTGATGGCTCCAACAGAAATGCCTTGAAATCTCTCTGTGCAAAATGTGTCAGCAGTCCTGGAACAAATTAAAGCCATTCCCATTAAAGAAAAATGACCATTCTCTAAATTTCATTACAGAAATATAACCACACTCCCCATGGAGTGTGGCTGGCATCATCTTTCTCTTAAAGATTTTTCCTTGGGCCTCAGGTATCTCAAGATCTTGAACCTGGGATGCTATGAAGGCACCAAATGGGATTCAAGAGCTTCTCAATTGCACAACCCCAAATCCCAAGCTCCTATTTCTCTTTATTAGACAGAGGGGTCATCTCCCTGCCCCGCCTCTATTTGAGGCTCCATGTGTTTATGGGGGATGGTGATGTAGAAGTCTGTGGTCTTGGCAAAAATGCTCAGATTAATCAAGACAGTGCTGATTAAAGCATGTATATTACTGGAACATCAAGCACCCACAAAAGTTTTGTAAGAAGTACTGGGAAGTCAGATGGGGTTTCTAAAGATCACACTTATGGTTAAGTAATTGTTTTCCTCCTAACATATACAAATATCTTTTTGCATTGGGATGGTGATCTACTGCTGGAATCCTCAGAAGCAGATAGGTAATAACCTGCTGACCACAAAAAAAAAAAAAAAGTCTGGAAGAATTCTAAATGAAAAATATTTTAAATATATCCTAAAAGAAATATAAATATACTCTAAAAGAAATTTTTTTCTTCTAAGAGAAAAACTTGAGAGTGTATGGCAGTAAGTTATTTTAAAAGTATCACTTACATCTTAGGGCTGTAGGGTTTTTAATTTTCCAAAGACATCAAATGTCTTAAAAAGCTAAGCAAACCTGTTTTTCAACGAGAGTTAATAAAACACAAATCAAGGTACAAATGGGTCACAGGTGTCATAGCGACTGGGGCAAGATAGCAAACAGGACTAAGTATTGATATTCATGTCCCATCCTTGAGACCATGGTGCTTCACTTCCACATTTTTCTAAACCTTGAAATGTTACAATATGAGGGAAGAAAAAGACATTGCTCACTTTTCTTTTTCTATTACTTTGGATTTCTAACAAAGAGCCTGAGTCAGCCTTGCTAAGTGTTGTGTTAAACACATAAAGAACTACTGCAAAGCACTTTAATTTCATCAAGCCACATCCCTTACAGAATAAACACCAATTCTTTTCGAAGCATTAGTAAGAGGAATAAGACTTTTCCTGCCTGCTTTCTGCTGTCCTCAAAGGGGTTAAAAAAGCCTAACACAAAGGAGTTAAGCAATGCCTGAAACGGGATAATAAATGTGACACTCTCTGACTATCAGTAGCAAATATTTGAGCTTATCAAATAATGGAGGAAGTAGTTTAGTTACAAATAAACCAATCTCTCATAAAACAAGTCTTCACACAAGGTAATTTCGTTGAACTGGAGACAGCGAAAGGCCACCAGCGGGCAGGACTCCCGCTCCCAGTGCCCTCCCCAGCGGCCCTGCCTGATTAATGGGGTGGCCGAGCCCAGGGATGCCGGAGAGGGACGAGGCAGCCGGCCTTCATATCGGTGGAGCGGCGATAAATAAAGCATCCCGGAGCGGGTGCGAGGAAGTGACTCATCCTCCTGGAACACAGCGGGATTTGTGCTCTCCCTCGGCCGCCCCCTCCCCCTCGCCCCGTTTTCCTCCGCTGCAGAGACCAGCGTGTCCCAGAGACTAGAGTAGATGTCACCGCTTGGCACCGGCCATGCAAAGCGAGGACAAATATGTGGGTGTGCTGTGGATCTGGGACGAGCGCCTTAAAGCCGCAGCGCTCGCTCTGCAGGGAGCACCTGGGCCGCGGCGAGGGCAGCCGGGCGCGTTTCAAAGGGCAGCTTCCTAACGGGAGGGAAATGGATGCTCCTTCTCATCCTCGTGGCATCTAAACAATCCAGAGCGAAAAAATAGCAGCTTTGGTAAGCGGTAACAGACTTTCTTTCCAAAAGTTATGTAAGAACACGAGGAATTAAAAGACAGGGGAGCGGAAGCAAAAGGAGGGGATCTGAAGGTGACGGAGTTGCAGCATGCCCATGGCTGTGCTGGGAGCTGCAGTGCGGGTTGGCCACCAGCTCAACACCAGCCAAGCCCCGTGGTGCTGCCAGAAGGGCTGAGCCACACTCCTCTCTCTCCACAAGCTCCCAAGCCCTCCCCAGCAGCTCCTTCTCAAGGGACATGACCCCATGTCTGCACAAGCATCAGCGGAAGCACAAGGCTGTTTGGGGAAGGATGGCAGGATTATCCTCCCGATGGCAGTGTACCTGTAGTCTCAGCTCTAGGTTGGACTCCTATTCTCTCCATGATAAGAGTATGTGACCTCGTTGTAAGCATGCAGGAAAACCATTCATACATCAGATAAATTAATTTTCTTCCTCTGACTAAAGAGTAAGGGTCCTGATGGGTATCAGTAATAAAATTTATTTTTCCTCCTTTTGTTTTTTGGGCCTAACATGGCTCTTATTTGCTACATAATTCATAGTACTCTAAGCAAACTTTTGGGGTTCTTAACTCCACATGCTTCTATGTAAACTTGTGAAACACATTTGCAAAAGGTAACGGAGACTGATAGCCTCATTTCAGAATGCAATGAAAACTTAAAAAGGATTGTAATATATGAAGTAGTACAGAAAATCAGACATTCTGATATTTGGGAATATAATATTATTCAGTGTTATTCATGTCCATATATCTTATATCAGTGGATCTTTTTTTATATCTATACGTTTGGACAGGCTTTTATGTAAATATACAAGTTAAAATATGTGAGTATAAAAGCAGACTCGAAACAGGTCATGTAACTGCTTTAGTGTTTAAAGTAAACCTTTTCCCCATTGCTGCCCTTTTTGTTGAATGTGTTAATTATAACACTGGAAAACTCCATTAGCACCTTGATGTTCAGTCCTGAATGTGGGCTTATCTTTGCTGGCTAGAAGTCAAACAGTATACAAACACTTCTCAAAGTAAATGTAAGTGCATCACCTGACACAGCATGAAAGCACCTGGTCAGCTACTGTTTTCGCTACTTTAGCTGTTTCTAGGGCAAAACAGGCTCTAGTGCCTTTTAAAATAGTTTTGAATTATACCACTGACTGACTTTAGTGAGCTCATTACTGTGATTTCCACAAGCAATAGCGGTTGAAAGGTACTCAGCACTGTCTCAGCTGCCAGGACTACAGTGGGGTTGGAAGGCTCCCTCTTGTTGCTGAAGTTGAATTTTGCTGGGGCAGCTGAATCACAGGGCATCCCCTGATCCACCTGTCCCACTCCCTTGCCCAAGGTTTTTGCTCTTAGCAGGAACTGCTCAACAGGGGATGCAGTAAATTTTCAGGAGCACTGAATAATGTTAATATACCCGGCTAGGAACTGAAGAAGTAGAAGCATATATGCCCCATTACAACTGATTGTTTCTCTATAGATAAAAAAATCAGCTACCTGGAATGGAGGTGGGGGCACGATGTGCTTTAGCTGTGGAAAATAAACCTTCCTGCAATCTTAAAGCCTTACATTCTAATGAACAAAAAGAAACTCTGATCTATCTTCTGGATAGATGTCACTAGCTTGAATCCTGAAAGAGTCCATGGAGAGCAGTAGGCTTGATAGCTGTATAGGCTATAAATGGTTTGAAAGTGATAATAAGATAAAATGAAGAAAGAAAGGTATACAAATCATATGTGGGAAAAGCAAAACAGATCCCTGCCACTCCACAGCCTGCTTAGGCCCAGATTCGTCTACATAGATCACCCCCCTTGGCCCCTTTATTTTAAAAAAGCAGTTCCTATGTAAAGGGTGTGAGCACAGATCACCCCTCTTGCCCCCTTTATTTTAAAAAAAAAGTTCCTATGTAGAGGGTGTGGGACGGATGAACAATTCTATATATATATATATATAGGCATTTCGCCCTCTTCCAATCCCCACACCATTGTCTGGCTTTGTTTCCAACTAAAACGTATACTCTGTTAGTTACAGATTTTCTAATCCTTTAATAAACAGCTGAAATACTTCTTAAAAATTCCGTCACAGCTTGTCCTGACGCACGTCAGCCTCAGCTGCACACTCGCACAAGGTGGGGCAGGCAGGAATGAGAGGCCTTATAAATGTAGCATAACTGTGTCATCTCTACTGGGATTCAAAGGAAGAGTCCACAACAGAAACCACCCTAACTTGTATCCCAGGGTTAGAACCACTGCTGCAATTCAACACATGAGGTCTGTGAATGCCGAAGCAAACCCCTCCATCCTATACCCAGATAACTAGATGAAAACTGCATGCAACACAGAGGTGGTGTTGAAAGAAAACACTGTTTCTGTTTTATTTTTATCCCCTGAATATTGCTGATGGAGCAGTGCTGCAGCTCAAGGGTTAAGGGCTCTCAGAGAGCCATGGTGCACTTTAGCTGGGGGCGGAGACGAAGGAGAATGGAGGCCTGTGCTGCTTTCCCTGGGAAGCTTTTAGATTAGTGTGCTTCCAGCTGCATTTCCTTGAAAGTGATTTAGTTTCAGCCCATATCAGAATCCTTTCATGGATCTGTTCCTATTCAAAATAAAGTACTTTAAGAAAAGCACTATGATGGAGTTTAAAGTAATCCAAAAAGTATGGGTTGGCTTAGAATTTCTGTTACAGCTAAAAGGGCCAGGATTCAGGACAGGAGGATAACTGAAATTATGCCTCCCTGTACATACTAAGCCCTTTTTGACCTAAGGCATTTACCACAAAGAACAGGAGACTTCATCACCTCTCACAGGGCTTACAGTAAGGGAGGTACTTTTTATGTCCCACTAAGACTTTTTTCACTACAAGATATCCTTCAAAATTATGCTGAAGTAACTCTCTCTGGGAACACTGTCTCTCATGCCAGCCATGATCATTTCTCTTTGTTTTAAGTACAATTCTGGAAACATTGTCCAATTTGTTACCCCAGAAACTGCAGGATTTTTCAGGCATAACTGTTGTTTAAGTAATGATTATTTTTTTTAGTACCAAACCAAAAGCACAGACATAGCTTTTAAAAATATTAAGTGTTCATGAGCAGTGCTTATCCTGCAAATGACAGCCAGGCATATGTTCTTAGAGAATTATTTCTTTAAATGACAATGCTGCCAAGGGGCCAACTGAGAACAATTAAGAAAAATGTCATTGTTTTGGGCACAGAGAGTAATAGAGGAGACATCTACGCTGCAGAGCCTAGGAGCCATTCCAAGCCCTCACCCCAGGAGCAGGCTCTAGCTGAGTCCTTGGTCCCAGTGGACCTCAGCCCAGACACCTGCTCCAGGTGAACGCTGCTCTAAGGAGCATCAGGTGTGGGTGCTGTGGAGACCTGAAGAGTGCCATGACACGTCCTTGCCAGTAAGAATGGGCATAGCAAGAGATTTATTATCTGAAAGAGGGCTGTGATCTAAGTAAACAAATTGGACAATGGGCTGGAGAGAACTGATGGAATACACACTGAGCAACGGGATTTGCATGAGTCTTCCTTGTTGGTTGCTTCTACATTTTTCTCCGAGATGAAGCGGCACTTTCTTAATTACTGGAGTGGGGTTTTGTTAGATGGTGTTTACTAAGCTGAAAGACAAAGGAAAGAAGGGAAATGACGGAAGACAAAGAAGCTTGGAACAGTAGTGGAATGAATCCAAGGCAAAGAGAGCATGCAGGAAAACACTACAGGAGGCTCCTGCACATTCTGACCACCAATGCAAAGTATGTCAAGATGCTTAGGGTGTGGCTAAAGAGATCTAATAGCACTTCAGGGGCTGTGAGGAGATAGGATGGAGTGGGCTATTTTGATATCAGACCCTGGTCCTCTCCCAATACCTTCTGTAGAAGCAGCAATAATGTTTTGAAAATGCATGCATTTTTATTCCATAGCTTTTGTAGTAACCATCCTATTGGAAAAGGTCACCATCAGATTGTGAGGAAAACTGGCAGATCAATTAGAATTTTCATAGCTAAATGCCAAAAGCACTACCACTTTGTGGAAGAGTTTTATCTACTCTTGTTCAAGTCGCATGGGGAAGGAACACAGAGAGACACATTTTTAGGGACCTGAAAGCCCTAATTGCTTTCCCAATCCTTATTTTAGAAAGCAAATCTATTCCTAAAAACTAGAAGAACAAGACTTGTGCTTACCACGAATCAAATCTACTGAAACAGAGGAACACAGGTGCCTAAGTCCTGGCAAAGGAAGAGCAGAACAGGAGGGCACTGACACGGGTTTTCAAAGACAATTGAGGTATTTTTCATTTTGCTTGGGAATATTTGTTTGCTCCTGATTGCTCATTTCCTTGTCCAGTTGCTTCAGTATGAACAACTGCATAACTGGGTGTCTCCTCCTAAACAGAATAGTAATATTTTCCATGTAGCATTCAAGCAGATAGCTGAGAATTGTGTCTCATTATTGCTCCCATGGCATAGTGCTGGACCTTATCTACGCAAAGTAGGATTGTTGGGATGCCTCCCATATGGTACAACTACCAAGCTTTAAAAGAAACTATGGTTTCCACTGGTGCAGCTCTTCCCTGTTCTATGCCATGTTATCTCTCTTCCCCATTCCAGCTGCAAATGAACTCTCGGATACAATATTAACAGTTTTAACATTTAGGTACACCCAGCAATTGATATTAGACCTCATTCTGAGTCTACAGCTTTCAATCTCATTCTACATTAAAATTAGTTTGGAACTATGTGTTTTGTGCGCCTTCATCCAAGTTTTCCTTTTTTCTTCAGGCTGAGCACATGAGAAAGATATGTGAATGCTTCACCTGGCAACCAGCTTGCAGCCCCAGCTCAAGGATCCACTCCGACTTCATTAGGACTTCAAAGGAAAATATCACACAGATCTGTTGCACAAATGCTGTGGAGTGGTGAGAGGCAGCAGTGAAAAGGTTAAAGATACACTAACATTGTCCAGGTTTCTATTTTTTACCTGAATTTGAAAGCAAGAAGGCTTGGAAGAAGCTCTAGGGAGAAGGGATGGATTCTGGAGATGAAAGGGAAAATTATTTTCTTTCGGTCCATAGCAAACATTTAGAAAGAATTTTTTTTACACCCCAAATGGCTAAGGTTATATTAACTGGCTTGGAGTATCCCCACAAATATGTTCTTCCACCCAGAAAGACATTTCCTGGGGCTGGGGGAGTGCAGGAGGGAGGGGAGAAGGCGGGAGAATGGGGATATTCGATGTATTGCGGTATGTCTGGAATCCTCTTATCTGTAGCAAGACTGAGAACACCTGGACAACACTTGTCTTCCTCCCCCACCCACCTGTGCAAATTGCTAAGCACACTGAAGCTCAAAGCACTGCACCATACGCCAGTCACATCACAGAGATCCATTGTGACTTCTCCATACATCAAAGAAAAGCCACTGCACATCTTCGCACAAGTACTGAGGGAGGCAGTTGTGAAGGGGTTAAAAGATCAAGTTCTGCTATAAAGATAACAGGAACTGGAGAACACGCAGCAGATGTTCCATGTGGAGGCACTTAAGTTTACAGTCCCACCTGTGTCCATTTAATACCTTTAAAAGCAATCTCCTGTTCGTTTGTGAGGGAGAAGAGAAAATTGATGTTCCAATCTCACCATCTTCTCAAAACATCCGCATCCCACATTGAGGAAAGGGAGGAGGGGATGGGATGAGCAAGACAAGAGGGCTGAAACTGAGATTTAAGGACGTGAATATACAGAGATTTATGCAAACACACAAGCCCACATGGAAAGTCGGCCATTCTTTTATGTGCAAGGCAACTCGTGCTCTGTGCTGGGGAGCAGCAGCCCAACCTTAATGTCAGCATTTAGAATGTCTTAAGAGCAGCACGAACAGTAACTACTCATGTCACAGAGTTTTACATCCTTCTTTTTGCTTCCTTCCTTCCTTCCTGCTCACATTCTTACATCCCTTCCAAACAAACCAACTGTATTCCATTACATGTGTTGAATGACTTCAAACAAAATAACTGTTACAATTTTATGGAAATATGCAACCAGACAGATAAAGACTGAGGCTGAGTATGGTCCATCGTGCTATCAGACACCAAAGGGTCCACATGAGAGAGGCTTGGGAAAGTTCCATGGTAGTATTTTATTTCCATATATGTGTCCATGGTTCAAATAGATCTGCAGTTAGCAGAGAAAAACCATCCGGTTACACAGAGCCGTGGGTTTGTTTCCATTCATCCTGCACTAAGGAGATGAAGACATAGCCTGTAGGTCATATCCAGGGACACTGGATATAAAATGCTGCTTCCTTTTTCTAGACTTGTTGGTTACAAAGAAAAGCTCTCAAGCGTGACTCCACATAGCTGATACATACGTACATACATACGTACTCATGATCACTGGCATCCTGAAATGCTCCCAGGCTGATGAATATCCCCAAACACATTTCTGCATCACTGCTGGTTGCTTTCAACAAGCAGCAGGAAAGAGGCAGAAATGCATGTCTCAAAGAACTGAAGTGAAGAGTTGGTGGAATGAGGGTAATACGGAGCTTGAGAGTTGTGATCTTAAAAGGGAGCAAATTGTTCAGCTGAGTGATGCCGATCTCTCTGTGAACTTCCACTGACATCACTGGGATACTGTTGTGCTGGAAAGTATGCAATTCGTATATTTATACTGTGACCCACGAACCATAATTTAACATGGAATTCAACCCTCTGTGCTTAAATGGCTTTGACACCCTGAGGCTATAGCAATTCAAAGAACAAAACAACTACTGTCTCCTCAGGCAGGCACGGTTCTTAAAAATATAACGTTACACAGAAAACAAAGATAGAATAGTTTCATAACTATGTACAACACACCTTAGCGCCTTGTCTTATGCCAGATGTCTCCTCACTTCTGGCTATCTGCCATTTGCACCAGTCTCCCATTTCAGGTCTTGGCACAGCCCAAGTCACTCCAATCTGGAGGAGTTAAAACCAGGCAGGAGCTGGAGGGTAACCATGAGGTACCTGCTTGCAAAGGAGATTGCCTCTCCAGCCAGCACTCCAGAATTATTTATTCTATTTCTAGCTTTGCGACATGCATGACAATGGATTACGTGTTTACACTTTTATACCTCAGTTTACCTACCTTCTGTTTTTTCCTCTCATGCAACCATCACTTAAAATAACACTTTACATGTTTCATGTTGAAAAACTGGGATTTCAGCATCACAGGATGGTTTTAGCACAGCAATTGTTGCTCAAAACCTGAGGTTGCAGTAGCAGAGAGCTGCTAGAGAACAAGAAGACCTCTGGCTCTATCTGCACAGCTAGGTGCACATACAAATGAATACACAGGACTGCATAGGTACAAGCTACCTTGTTGTCAAGGGCAGCATTGCTCTATTTAAGAACAGCTTGGCACAGTAGCTGCAATACTTCATTATAGTTTCTTCAAAGTTCATGTCATAGAGAAACTGGCCGCTACCGTCTGCCCCCAAATCAGGCACATTTTCTGGAAATATTTGTGGGTCTGAAAGGAAACACTGTTCACAGTGAAGTATTTGCAGAGTTCAAAGCTCACCAGCAGAGAACAACTTCTGGTTCAATGCTAACAACCACGGCTCTGACTGTGAGAGCAGGAAACAACCTCATCTTACAGCTGCCACCTGCATAAGGATTCCAGAGGTAGAACCCTGTGGGTTCACTTTCACATCCAAAAACCTGATGAAGTCAGGAAGGCATAGTCATTTCTAATTTCAGACGAGCTACCTCAAAAGCTACCTCAAAAGCTCACAACATGCTCCTTGAAATGTAGCTGGGATACACTGGGAAATTCCATTTCTTTCTAGAAGGCACTACTTATGATGAACTGCTGCTGCACCCGGCCACGGTACAAAAGACGAAGAGGTGGGTTTATTTTTTCCCCCATTACTTTCCTCCGTGCTAGCTTGCCCAATGTTATCAGTAAGCTTGCTGGCTGGGATGAGACCTTCCAGACACCTTGCAGGCAGTTCTGGGGCTGTACTCATTGCTTGTTTGGGTACAGGAGACTCCTGCAGCTCCATTATAGCACACTGGCTTTCCTGGCAGCCTGACCAAGCCTCCTGTTTCCTCCACTTCCATCTTCAGGATCAATAATTTCAGTCTCTTACTGTTTCTGTTATATAGCTATAACTTCCCTTTGTTTATTTTGCCCGTAATCCCATTTCTCTCCCCTGCCAGGCCCAATGGCTTAAACTAGGGAGAGTTGCCAAGGGTCTGAGCCTGTATATTAGAGAAAGGCCTTTTGCCCTGCACTGTCCCTGGGGAAGGGTGGAGGTGTGGGCTCCAGCCACCTTCGCCCACCCCCTCCATACCCTCCCAGGAGCCTGAGGGGCCCATCACAGGATCCCTGCTGTGGTACCCATTACTGGCCCTATCCATTCTTCCCACCTTGTGCAAAAGGATTTTAGTAATGTAGAGTGCTAGCAGGCTATCTGCTTATTAACCCTTTAGGGTGAAGAGAGGGACCTCTTGAGGGCCGGGGTGAGAGCTGAGGTGGTATCTCCAGAAGCTCCTTGCAGCAGGATTTGTGTCCCTGCTTACACCCACCTCTTCCATGGCTCTAGTGCCCTGTGGACTGTACTGTGCAGTGATCAGTGGTGGTCTGATGAGCTAAGGGGTTCTTAGGGAGCCAAAGCACCTGGACAGGACTGCCATGAATAACACATTTTCCCACTAATAGCTGCCTGGATATAGCAGAAACCTCCTCAAGCCCTCTCCACATACTTTTCCATCTCTTTTGACTCCGATGTAATGCTCTGTATGTCTCTATTAAAATGAGCAATGAATCTTCAGAGGCTGAAATCCTCCTGCTTGGTTCCTACCACAGTATTTTTTTTCCACTGAAAATAGCCCTGTGAGCACCAGCTATCAGGTGGTTACTCTGAGGCATGGACGGCATTTACTGAAATTTGCAGGGTTGGGATCTACTTCACAGAGTTCTTTGGTGCTTTGTCTTTAAAGACCATTCCCCTCCCCCACTCCCTTTTTCACTGACTTGCTCCTTCCTGGCATGCAAGTTACCATAGAAAACATTCTTAACTTGCTCTATATCTGATACTTATTTATGTTTTCTTCTCGATTACTGTTAGCCAAGAAATAATTCTCTGCCTTATCTACAACTGAAACCAGAAAAAAACAGAGAGCAGAGGCCACAGTTTCAGGACTGTGAAGGGTTTTGTCTTGCTTTTTCTTTGCTGTGGTTATTATTTTTCCCTTTTTTAAGATTTATAAAGATTACAGCAGTACTGAATTAAAACATTTGCTATAGTGTAAAATGTTTGGGTTTTTAAAAGTAGAGAAAACTTAGTAAATGCTTTTAAAAAAGTTTTTCCCACTGACCACAAATGGAAACTCTTTTGAGTTCTCTTGGAAAAATCTTGGGCTTTTGATGTTGATCAGAAGGGGTCCTTTGATGCCTCTTGTTTATTGTTGAGAAGAAGCCCAACGGAAGGAAGCAGACTTGCTCAATATATTCCTGTCTATATTCCTGTTTTCTTTTGGGATAACATTTGAACAATTTCAAGTAGAGTAGCTCATTACCTTAAAACAGAGTATCACCTGGGAGAGCAAGAGGACAATCTGCTGAATGAGTCCAGTTTTATGCCCAGTTTTGCTGTCTAGACTTGCACTGAAGAGAGGTAGAGTTATGAATGGTGGAGAATGTGGTGGCTAGTTTTGCTGAGTGCAAAGGCAGTCTCAGTGGTAGTATGGATGCCCACACAACAGTGGTTGCATATTTGCATGCACCATCTAGTACATTAATTACAGTTTTGCAGAATCCTGCGACATAGACAGAACTTCTCCGACTCTCCAAGGTTAAAATAAATAGTGATTGCCTCTGGCAGTACAGCATTTACAAAATCAAATGCATGTGTTCTATATATGTAGTGCTACACATGTACCACTGTTCTATAAAAGTGCATCTGTGCCTTATCTTGGATCGGATGTCATCATCATCTTTGTATGGCATTTACTGGCAGGATACCATTAGAAATTAAGAAAACATACACTTATTACTGCCCAGCATTTATCTCCATATTGTTAATAAAAACCAGATCTGTAACATCTGAATCCCCTTAAATAGTATGAACTAGCATGTGGCCAAGTTGCTGGTTACCAGGCTGACCTGGGATTGCTGTTGCTGTCTGCTCTTTTACTCCGGCCTTACCTGGCCTACTGTATGCCAGTGATTCACTCAATTTGCATTCTAGAAGGCAGAAGGAGTCTGAAGTGGTAATTAAGCTCTCCATTGCCTTGCAAGTTTTATTACTGTAGACATCCAGAATCTGATTGTCTCTTGCAGGTTAACAATGTGCTGGCCAGAGCCGGTAATTTCAACAAAGGTGCAGATTTACACTTGTAAAGGAGGACTGATGCTGTCAGTGGTAATGATAAAGATAGAAGAAAGGTAAGCCTTTATTCTCCGACTGACTCCAGAAAACTGAAGCTCTAAATGTATACTCTAGACCTGAGATTGCCATGGTTTATGGTCCTGTAATGTTGCTTAAATAGTTAAAACAGAGTCTGCCAAAGAAAACAAGATGCATAAAAGACCTTATCTTGTTTCAGATGACTGGGATGTCTTTCCTCTTGGTGCTGTTCATTTGTTTGAAAAAAAAAACAAAACCAGAAAAACAAACAAAAAAAACCAAACCAAACCAAAACAAAACAAAACAAAACAAAACTTCTTGAAACAGCTAACTAGGAGAGAATAGCCCAATGGGGAGGCCTCTTCTCTTCTTCTAGCTTAGAAAAATGTGCAAAATGGGCTCCAATGAGATGAGGCAATAATGCTTCTTATTGTACTTGCAAAACACTCATTGTTTCCTCTTTCCTGTGAGCTAGGGCAACTGGAAGATACAGAGGAGTGTTGACTGGGACACTAAAGGAAAGATCAATATCACTCACTTCAGAGGTTTTGAGATGTGTATCTACCTATTCCACCTGCGGTGAGCGTTTGTTTACTGCAGAGTATTATCTGCGTAGTGCATTTCTTCAGATGTTAGAGAAAATAGGACTAAATCTAGTTTACAAAGCCAGCAAGAATGCTAGGACTTACCACGAAATGGAATTTCCTAGTTGAATTAATTCACTCATATTTGACAGGAAATTTTAATAACTGAATTTGTATTGATGGACATAGCAAATACCTAAAAAGTGAAGGTATTTGCCCAGGTTTTACAGCAGCATGTTTTTGTGATAAGTAAACATTACAAATATATATGAAGGACGTCCAGAAGTAATAATTAAGGACAAAAGACTAAGATGAGGTCTCAAATTCTCTAAGAACATACTGACAAACATAGCTCAGTTATTCCTATCCTTGAGTACTTTGCATCTCCAGCAGCTCAGCCAAATCGTACAAATACCCTTAAGAAATGGTACAGTACTGGCCACTTTAATGTCTGATTGATGTCTGTGGAATAACTCTTTGCCTTATAGCTACTGAGAGAGTGTGCATAGAAAAGTAGCTGATTTTCAAGTGTAGCAAAGTCTAGTTCTGAAATGAGTAGCTAAATCTTCACATTTATAGTTCCAGGCACTACAAATACCATTTTCTGGGATTCATATGGAATCCTCCGCAGCAGTCACTGTCTGACAGTAATCAGAATATCACGAGCCTACATTTATTTGAAGCTAGGCTATTTGGTTACCATAACCTACTTTGATTTACTTTCCATCCTTTTACACCCCTCAAGACCTCACATTAGTAGCTGATGGATCCAAATACTGGTGTTTTTTCTGCTTGCTCTTTCTCTGGTAGTAGCAACTTGTAGTCATTGAGTGGCTTGTCAATCAAAGATGCTTCTTCCTCATTTTTTATAGAAGTATTTCAGTGTTAGTGTGACACTGCATTGTTTCACTGTTGCAGGCTCACTTTTTCCAACCTCAAGTAAGAATTTGATAATAAATTGACAGTGGTGGGGCACATTCATTCACTCCAAATGCAGAAAAATGAGAACTGTAATAGGCCTCTTTTACTTCTCACGTTAATACCCTTACTGACTAGCTATAGAGTCTGTCCCTGTTTCACTCTTTTATTTTTTTCCTCCCTGGAGCCACCTATCCAGATGAAACTCAACACTTCTCCAATGCATCTTGCAGTGCATCTTCAAGGCCAGAGATTTTGGATGAAAAGATATGATACATATAAATTGAACAGTTTTACCACCAAAGAAAAGCAGATGGTGCCAACATAGCACAGGTAAGTTTGGACCTCCCAGAATGCTGCCAACCCATCTAATAAAATATCAATTGAGCTTATGTCAGCAGACATCTTGGATCTGAAAATCCCCCAGCAAATAAATACTTTTTTGCACAAAGGCATTGCTTCATTGGCTTTGCTCAGTCTTTGGGTGAGAGAAACAATATCAAGTTTGATTTTCTTAAGGAGAACTAAGTTAAAGAGAATTTGGGAATATACATTCAAACTGATGGAAGACTGAGGCTTTTGCCTCATAAGGCAGTTTGCATATCTGTTCAGTGACATCATGTTTGTTTTACCTGTTCTTTGCACTGAGACACAATAGTGTAATTGAAATATTGAGACGGCAGCTGAGGTAGATTATGGAGCAAGCATCAAAAGCTGGTTTTTTTTAATGAAATAAGCAAGAGAGTGCTTAAGATATAAGCTGTTAGTAGGTGCCAGAATACTAGTGAGATTTTTTTCTTGGAAAGACAGTAACTAAGATAATTGAAATACTAGTGGGAGAATAAAATCTAACTTGGAAAAATGTAACTTAATATACTCCATGCAATGAAAACATTAGATGCAACTTTTTGTCTCTGTGGGTCTGTTTTGGGTGGTTTTTATCCTTCAATTCTGTTTTAGCTGAAAAAGAAAGGATGCAGTAAATTAGTCCAATCAGTTTGGTAAAAGATGAAAATTAGCAGAGGAATTTGAACACAGTAATGTGTTGAAAAAGCAAAGATAAGTGTACCAGTCTAAAAGGAAAATAATTTTATACACTGTCAGGTTATGAAATGGCTTGGATGTACTGAGAAACAGCTGATCAGATAAACGTGATGTTTTCTTCAAATGTTGAAATTAAAGCTTGCCAAAATGAAAACTCAAGTGTCTAAAACTTCTACTACACATTGACATTCAACTAACATGAAAGGCCCTAAAAAACTAACATAAGAACATTCAGGGACAGGTTATAATTGGCCTAATTTTCCACCTTACTAATTAAAGCAGTTAGTTCACTCTGAAACAGTTTTATTAGAAACAAATACCTTCTGCATAGCTCTACTTTTGTTTTGCTTTTTTCTTCAGCCTCTTACCTATTGAGGCAGAAGAGCAATACTATAAAATGCCTTTGGAAGAAGTTTTACCACAAATGCTGTTCATATGGAAACGCAAAGTATGAACAAACAGATGGCCATGACAAGAGGTGCAACCACATGATCACAGGGTAATTTGAGTGGGAATGTCCCCAGTCCAACCACTTGCTCAAAACAGGAGGAACCCAGAGGTCAGATCAGGGAGTGCTCTATTTTTTCCAGCTGGGTCTTGAAAATCTCCAAGAGAGAGCACAGGTTCTCCGGGCAACCTGTTCCACCTGTTCAACTCTCCAACTCCTGTCCTTATACCCAGTTTCTCCTTATATGCTGTTTGTTTGAATGTGTACCTGTTGCCCACATTCTCCCCCCACACGCTGCTGTGAAGAGCCTGGTTCCTGTTGGCCCAATATTTCAGCATGCCTAAGTCCCTCTGAAAGATGTCCCTGCTCTTCAGCATTCTGACTGATACCCCCAGTTTGGTGCCATCTACAAGCTGGGTGGAGATATAGCCTTTCACTTCTTCCATGCCTCTGATAGTGACATTAAAAAGGACAGGTCCCAAAACAGTTGTGACTGGCCTTCTGGTAGAATACAACCCATTAACCTCTCCTCTCAAAGCATAATGATCCAATGCTGAAGAATATTGCCCCATTCTGATATATTCTGACCTAGGTGGTTCTGAAAACAAGGTGACTTCCTTAAAAAAATAATTCTAGTTGTAATCGGAATGGGGAAAAATTCTTGATCTATTCTTGTCCTGGAAACATTTTAAAAGGAAGTCTTTTAAACAGTGTTCTTGCTAGCAGGATGTATCTCTGGCCAGCATATACAGAGATGGTCTGTGTTATAAATGATTTTACAGAAAAGTGCTGTTGAGCTGAGAAACTTGATCTGGCGTTCTGGTAGCTAGATCCTTCCAGGACAAGTATAAAAATGGCTAAAATTGTCAGCATCAAACTGTATAAAGCATCACCAGCAAGTTCTTGTAGAATACATGCTACAGCCCAAGGAAATAGAATACATGCTACATTTGCCCAAGGAAAATAAATTATTCTAACGTGTAATATAAACGTTTTATACCAAAGTAACTACCACTATTTTTGCTAACATGCAGTCTGGTCCCTGAAAGTTCCATAGCATTTAAGCCCACAAGATTTGGTTTTTCAGCCAAGTTCAATCAATTTTGCTGCAAAATACTTCTATTTTGCAGGTGTTTTTTAAGAAAAATAAATGCTGCAGAAGAATGTAATTACAGAAAAATAAACTTGTATCGACTGTTACTTCTCAAAAGCCACCGTTTCTTTGTAATTTTTCTCAAAATTCTCTGGTTTAAGTCCATAGTGACCTTTATATATAGAACATTGCTCTTTCTTACTGATTTCCATAAGACCAAAAAGATGCAGTAGGATGTTGAAAAGATGGGGAGAATGCATGACTTCTTAGAGCAGTGAATTTCCTAAGTAAAGAAAATTTCAGCTTTCTTCACTTTTTCTCCTAAGTGCTAAAAAATGTATTTTCTTGATTGGATTCATATGTATGTAGTCCTGTAAATAAATAAATGAAGATGATGTATGGCTTGCTGTGAGAATGACAGGGTAGTTCCAGAAGACAACCAGTGTCGTTTCTTTTTATACTCTCTTCACCTGGAAATATCAACATGACTTTTTAAAGTAGAGAGAGTTGTTATATTGCATTAAATTGATACTGATTAAAAAAAAAAGTCTTCAGAATCTGCTGACTGGATTACATCTCTGTCGTCCATAAAGGTTGTTTAAGCAGCTTCATCTCCAAAATTCAAATATGTATCACTATTTCAGAAACTGAAGTGGATCCAAAACATTGACACAAGGCTGGTAAATGTCTAATGTTGCAAAACCTGTATTTTTCCATGAAGTTTTTATCTGACTGATTGGAGTGGCTGGGGTCACTCATATCAAGAGTGAGGAGGCATATCTTTTCAGTGTAGTGACAACAAAGAAATATTTAACTCAACAAAATAAATTACAAGTTTAGAAAAAAAAAATTAAAGGTTCTTACCTTTACCTTTATATTTCTTACAACTTTTGTGATATCCAGGCAGCCATATATTGGGAAACACTTTTAGGAAGCTGTGTTGGTTTTGGCCATCTAAGTAGTTTACAGAATGAGTTTAGGAGAGCTTTCTGTTTATCAAAAAACTGTTTTGAAAAACATTTTCATAGTCAATACATAAATAAATACTTTCCTAATTAAAACAAATTTGTAAGTATTTGTAAAAGAAGTACATTATGCTTCAGCAGCTGACTACTTTGTCTTACAAATAGAATATTTGACAATGTTAAAAGTGCTGCATGAACCCACTCCGCAGTGGTGATGAAGGGATTACTTCACACAGCCAGTATAAACATCACATAAAAAAACAGTTCCTCTGCAATGAACAGTCAGATAAAATGTCATCTCCTAATATTTTGTTAATCTTTAATATTATTTTGATGAAAAAGGGTGTTTGCTTGTCAGTCTTTTGGTTTTTCTTATGGCATTTCTTAGATTCACAGACTCTTTCCATTTGGTTAAAGCATTTTGGACTGTTATTAAGAGTGTCTTGCATACAGAAATAAATACCCAGCATTAAACTAACAAAAAGGGTTTTCAAAATATGAAGATGCCTTTCACAGTATCTGAAAACTTTGTTGCACAGTGGAGGAAGTACTGGATTTATGTCTGGCTGGATTATTTCAGCCTAAAGAATCAAATCATTTTTTCAAACTATTTCCGAACCTCTCCTTGTCCTTTTCTCAGTTCATGACAAGGATGTTTTTGCTTTCTTTTCCTAGAGGCACTGAATCAGTGTTTAAAATCCTTTTGGTTTCAAGGAAGTATGGTATATATTAAGTGATATGATATTAATGAGCTTCTGCTTTTTAGTATGCAATGATTTTGGAAGACCAGGGGCATAATAAATGTCAGCCTAAGGAGGAGGATTTATTTTTCTGTCTCTGATGTCTGTTATTGTAATTCTGCTAAAACACAGAAAGAGTGAATGTTTATTCTGGCTAAAATTGGAAAAGATTGTTTGTGCCACTGTGGCAAGTTTATTTTACCTCACAGCATTCAAAAGATAAAGACCTGTATTTGCTGAAATTGCTCTAAAACAGACAGGGGAGAAAAATGTCTGAAAAAAAGGGTAATGGGAAATGGAAAGGCAAAGAGAAGAAGGAGGTACCAACAAAAATGAAAGCTATGTTATTTTCTTTCAACAACTTTACTTTTTCTGAAAAACTTGAAGAAAATCTGGTCTAGCAGCTGTTAACTAATGTGAAATAGTTGAACCATATTCAGCTGCTCTTGAGACCTTACTAAAGTGGGAGGACTGTTGCCAATCCTCACATGAGGATACTCATAATCAAACCAGGTCACGCCAAGGAGAGGTGACGTAACTTTGATTCCCCATAATTTCAGAGAACACCATGGCACCAGAGCTCATTCTCTTCAGCCCAGCTTTCAGTGCCTGATGGTGTGGGGTCATCCGTGGCTCCCTTTGTCATGGCTGGAGAAAGACTGTGACCTCCAGAGGGTAATTGAAGTCTCCATAGTGAGATTTCTGTCTCCCTCTCACTATTGATTATGGAGGCCATCTGACACAACTGTATTTCTAATTGAGGCACCTCATGTTTTCTATATGTAATAAAACAGAAGTCAAGCCTGTGATATCAATATTGAACAAAAGGTGCTGTCATAGATTAGAAAGAGAAGGAAGGAAGGAAGGAAGGAAGGAAGGAAGGGAGGAAGGAAGGAAGGAAGGAAGGAGGGAAGGAAAGAAAAAGAAAAGAAAGAAAGAAAGAGTAAAAATTAAAATATGCTTGATCGTTAAGAAGGGTGAATGTAGAGATGTAGAGATGTGGACAACTGTTCTGTCTTTTACTGCCCACCACCAAGTGGTCTGCAGGAAAGAAAATATGATATAAGTCAGATAGCAAGTAGGGCTGAGCACTACATTGCCCTTCATGCCTGAAACACCTGTGTCACAGAGAAAGTGAGTCTTTCACTTAGTATCTATTACTTTTCTGCTGTACCCTACCCTATAGAAAGCTCTTTTCTATGTTAATAAATAAGGTGAATACATCCATGGGGCTGTTTAGTACTGTTTCTTATTTACTGAAGTCTTGACTTTATGTCCTTAGAACTCAATGAGAAATTGCTCATTGACAACACAGAGCAAGATCAAATCCTTAGGATATTCTTTCCTCTTAAAAGGACATTGATCTGTTATATACAATATCTAGTTTCTGTTATTATCTAAAGTTTATTTTGTTCCTGTTATAGAAATAATACCAGATCCACATCATTGATATATTAAAAAGACTGCAATTCCTCCCACTGAAGAACACTTGAAAGGTAAGATGACTCTTCAAAGAGACAGGGAAATTTTTAGGTCTCTTCAAATGCTATTATTACAATTATTCTACTAATACCGTATATAAATGATTTACCCAAGCCACTAGTCTGCTCGTTATGACAAAGGTTTACCATTCCAGGACTGGTTTATTGGGGATGTAATTTTTAGCTGTCAACTGAAGTTCAATGACTGGACAGTAAAGACACCATTATAACAGGCAACTATATATTGAGTAGATAATAGAAATAGGTTATTAGTATGTTCTTCTTCTTCTAAAAAAGTATTTATCTTCTTCAGGACAATTTATAATTTTCATTCACTGGACAGAATTTAGGCACCAACAGTTTAATTTGTCACTCTTCTTACAAAAGGCTGTTCCTCACATTTACTTTTCAGAAAGTAAACTCATATCCACTTCTTTCTTTGTTTAAACAGAAACTTGGCAACACATCCAATTTCTGTAGGACAGATTAACCAACCTGCTTAGGGGAATGCCTTGCAAAATCAAAACAGACCTAAAAATATCAAGGGCAAATATATCTCCTGGAAGAGAATTATATCTCTTTGCAGGAAACACCCCCAATTTCTTCACAATGCTGTCATAAAATAAGATTTCTTAGCTCTAGAAGAAAAATAGCCCTTCAGCAAGGAATGTATTTCTTCCAGCAAGCAGAAATGATGCTGCGCAACCCAGAGGTTTCATTCAGGGGTTTTTGCATCCTTGTGTGTAAACACTGTCACACCTCTGACACTATAAAATATTGTATGGGAAGATAAAAAATGCATGAACAGGAAAACACTTTTCAATGTGCAGAAAGAATCTTCCCAGGAGAAGTCATTGGAGAGCCATTATTCAATCTATGGAGAATGCTGATATATGAGGAAGTATGTTATTAACAGTAAGAGATAAAAGCACTGGATCTACTCTATTCAGCAATTGCAAAATTAGGTTAGCTTTGAAAAGCTTTACAGTTTCAGAAAACATGAGGTTCTTTCAATTTCGTTGAACGTACCTGTGTTCCTGTATGACAACACAGAATAAACATAACAAATTGAACTGAATTTTTAAACTACTGCTTATCTCTGGCACTTCCAGTATTTCAAATGAAGTTTTTATGTGGAACCTCATTAATTAGTACCTCTAGGGGTGGACACTTCTGAATGAAATATTATTAAGTTCTTTTATGTTTTTACTGTGTGGGAAAAAAATCATAAAATAGTATTACTATACCAGTAGTCATGATGATTTTTGGCATGGAATAGGAAAATAATGTGGTATATTATGCCTTTTATAAAGCTGACTGGAAAACAAACACTAACTTTCAGACAAGCCTGCAGTTTGAGAAGCAAATTTCACTGCTAAATACAGTTTCAGCATGAATAATAATAATAATAATAATAAAATCCTACTGTTCTAATTAATCTAATTATCTGAGAAAAAAAAGTGCTTGGCACCCTTAGTGCAAAGAATAGATGCTTTAAAGCCATGAAATAACACCTTCGAAGTGGTTAGTTGGAGAAATCAATATGTATAATGAAACAGATACATGCATTGAGTCTGCGATTTTAATGTCTAGACTCACTTAGAAAATTATTTTCTAGATATGCTCTGAAGTTCAGGGCTGAGATATTAGTGATGGAAGGCATTCTTCATCTGGGAGAGTGAATGGGATCTGAATGGCCTCATCCTTTACTGAGTGCTTGAGCAAAGTTATCCAGGCTTATGATGATTGGTTTGTTTTGTCTTTATAGTTCATATAGGAGCGTTTGTTGACATGGGAGAAATATGTTACATTATGAGAAGGGTTTGTAGAAGGTCCAAGAATTTTGATGGGTCTGATCTTGAAAGTCTTTGCTGTGTGAATTACAGAGATGTTAGCAAGTCTCTCATATGGCATGTGCTGGCTCACGCTAAGATTGTTGCTGATGTGAATTGCAGAGTTTGGGTCTTTTTGAATACAAGGAGGGATTTAGGAAAAACAGCTTTCAGCAGGATCCTATACCTATGTATACTGCAATTAGCGCTGTGAAAGTGAGGGCATGTGAGGGTGCGATAATTATCCTTTTAAGGAAGGAAGGGGACAGCAGAACCTCAGAACCTAAAAAGACTAAGTTGAAAACAGACAGATGCAGAAGACAGTGGGGATCTGTATGCAGAATTTTTCTCCTAGCTGAATCACCTGCCTATACTGGGATTTGTGTCAAATTCGTTGGACTTTGAATACATCTTGGGAAATTAGATCAAAGAATCAGTGCTCCCTTTCTTTACAACTTTTTGTTTAAAACAGATTTCTGCAATTGCAAAATTCCTCCCCACCCTCAGACTTCCACTCGGGATTATTTGATGCACAGCTATAGTCACTCATTTTCATTTAAGACAGATTTTGCTGGATGTGTTCTGATTTAACAAAGAAATATTTCCATTCCTTTCATGAATCAGCAGCTGTTGCCCTCTCTGACAGTTGGCTTAGTCAGGCACAAGTGTGTGTTGGATGATACTTCATTTGTTAAATCATTTCACTAGTCATATTGATGAGTAATATCTCACATGCAATCCAAAAAAAATCAGCAAACAAACTGTCAGTGGCAGTGCAAGCCATGAGCATGATCCACCAAAGCTGATTACAGGAAATGTGAGATGCTGGCTCTGAGCACGCCTGGGCAGCTGAGATGGGGAGCAGGAAGGGCACCAAAACCAAGGATCTGTATATGAAATTGATTGCTTCAAATTCAATGCACAAGCAGTGCTTAAAGCTTCAATTTTCTTTCTTTTTTCTTCTTCCCCCTCCCCACCTCCCTTACAGAAAATTCTTTTATTCTGAAATCCTCTATAGTTCTGCTTTAGCAAAAAGAAACATTCAGGGTTCACAAAACCAGGTGCTGAGGCAGCTATGGAAAACACGAGCAGTGTAGTTCTGCAGAAACGTGCAGGATGGGGTCTGGAGGAAAAATGACTCAGCTGGGCAGAAGGCATCACTTTATTTATATCCAATGGCTTTGATCCCTCTCCCATTATTCTTCTATGCAGCTGTCCAACGGTACATATGAGCCACCTGAAGAACTCACAAGCACTCTTTATGTCCACGTGGAATTAAAAAGCCCTGCTTTAGCTCCTAAATCTTGGGCAACATGTTAAATGTGTCCCATGTTCCCTAAATGCCTTTTCTTAGTCTGGCTGCCTAGGGAATGGAAAGCACGCTGCCCTCACTGTCTGAGATGGATGCTGTGCCTCTCACTTTAGAAGACATTGGCTGAGCTATGTTATTCTCCTAAATTTCATGAAGACATTAGATCCTACAGCACAATCTTTATTAGATGCCAGGGAGCCCATCCTGTGGAAAGCTGTGTGAATACAGATGTATAAAGCCTCACACCTTACTGTAGATGTATCAAAGCACAAGACATAAGTTCCTAAGAAGGCTTCCTCAGTTTTTATGTTCATGAAATCAGGAGGTTAGCTGAAGTAGAAGAACTCTGGACACAACAAGCAGATTTAAGTGTTGAATATGAAAAAAACAAACCCTGAAATATTGGAATTTTCAAGAGTTCAACAACAAAAAATTCCTATCAGCTGCAAATAAGGAGCAATTAAGCCAGTGTGAAATGCTTCTGAACCCCTAACCCAGACTGCTTTTCCCAGCTAAAGTTGTATGTTGCAGCTCTGGGAAGTGAATGAAGAAAAGTTCTTTTCTGTGGGTATCTCCACCCAACTTAGTCATGCAGTATGAGTAAAGACACCTGTAGCTGAATGTAAATAAGGCCATCTGATAAGGCTATGTGTGACAGGAATTTTTAAACACTGTAACGGTGGCCTCACAATGTCACTCTGCAGAGTTGGACTCTTGTGTTCACAGCCGCAGTTTTACTGTGTTATAACACCTTCTGGATTGTGATAAGTAACACACTTGCCAAAATATTTCTGACCGGCATCTCCAGCTTGGCAGTGTGCAGCAGGTGAAATTCAACTGTCTTTCCTCAGGCACTGCTCCACCTGGAGCAGCAGAAATGTGACATAAATTATTAGTCCATGTTTCATTGCATTTTGGGCAGAGCTTGCATTTTCAGAGTTTATAGCTTTCAGATGAAAACAGTCACATGTTGCTGGGGAAAGGGCAAACAGTGTGTACCCGTCAGATCAATCAGTAGCCCAGGAAAATCATTCTGCCTCCCTCTAGGTTTATGAAGCACAGGCACACAAAGCAAACTCTTCCTTATTGTTCCTGGGCAAGCATGTCCAGTCTCAGATTTAATCAAAGTGTTAATCCTAGGAGATTTACACAGTAAGATATTGTATTCAGCTTTGAACATGAAACTACTAAGTGCCACAAATACCCGTTACCAGTAATATGTTCCCTGGGGATCCTCAAAAAAAAAGCACAGACTGTGGAATGAATGGGCTACTTATTGCCCTCGGTCACACCTGTGCGAGCCCTGCTGATTCAGATAACAGCACCTTAAACCAGGGGCACCACAAGTGAGAGTGGATGGAAAATGTTAATGAGACTGATAACACTACAAATATTTAAAGGAAAAAAACCACTTGTTTGGAGTGCTCAATTATTTTGAGCCCTTTCGGCTTCCTTTTGACAGATCTTGGCAGGTGCTGGTGATAATAAAATTTGCTAAAAAAAAATCAATTATCATTAATGGTAGCAGAAGTTATTATTTGTGAATGGGATTTATATAAAATCAAAGAAATGTTAAGGTTGAAAAGAACCCTAAAATCACCAAGTCCAAGCTTTAAGCCAGCACCACCATGTTCACCACTAAGCTTTGTTACCAAGACATGTCTTTTGAACAATTTGAAGGATGGTTATTCCACTACTGCCCTGGGCAGACTGTTGCAATGTCTGACCACCTTTTCAGTGTAGAATTTTTTCCTAATGTGCAAGACCCAACTACCTATACAGTGTGAAAAAATAGCCATGCCCAATTCATTTCATCTTAAGATGAAGGGAACATATGCCTTGATGAAATAGACCAAGTCCTGCACCCCATTCAGAGTTTGTCCTGTAGTAATTTGTAGTGCTGACTGTACATAATGTCCTCAGGTCATCTCTACTGGCTGCTCACCAGTTAGACTTCATCTTTTTATGTGTGGGCTGCTTTTTCTGACATGCCTTGAAGTAGTACCTAAGCTTCTCCTGGCCCTGGATCTGTGTATGAAATGGTTTCTACTGATTAACAGCACTGTAGAAGGAAGAGTGCCCATCCTCTAACACAGGAAGTATTGGGGTCCATTAATTCTGCTTAAGCCATCCAGGAGATTTTTTGCTGAGAAAAATCAACCAGATAACTTTCCACTGTCTCATTCCCTCCAATCTATTTATTTTCCTTAGAAAGACTAAGAAAGACTAGAAAAACTAGAAAGATTCTTTCCTAGAAAGACTAAGACTAAAAAATGACAAAATGTAGGATCAGACAAAATAGGGAGCAATGCTATGGCCATCATGGACAAAAACTGACATGATGAGGCAACCTCTCCCATGCTTCAAAACATACTGTAATGGGAAACAGGAGGTAAGAAGAGTTTTTGGTCACATTTTTGGATCTCTGTCCTGTGGTCACTCCTCCTCTAAGAACATAACCCCATAGTCCAATTTTGAAAACCATTACCTGTTATTTACTCATTGCACAATGGTACAGTGTAGATTATTCATATCCCCAAACTAGGAGAAACTATGTTTCCTCATGAAACATAGGTTACAGACACATTTTTAATATTTTCTTTCTTTTAGTTTCTTGATACTAATAGGGCTCCCACCCTTTAAAGCATTTTGCTGTTGTAGCTGTCTTTTAATGTAAACTATCAAACATTCTATCTGACTCTCTATAGCTCCCTGTACCAATGTTCTTATTCGTAGAGGTAAATTTTCAAGAGTCACTGAGGCAATGTGTCTGCTAGTCAATAATAGAGTGAAGGACAGCTTGGATAGGGCTTTGGGCAACCTGGTCTAGTGTAAGGTGTCCCTGCCCGTGGCAAGGAGGATTACCTGATGATCTTTAAGGTCCCTTCCAACACATTCCATGTTTCAATGAGACCTTGGTCGCAGGCTGGAGCACTGACTTGCAATCATCCATGCTGCTTACCACGTTCCTTGGATGCTCTGGCTCCCGACAGCTGTACAGAGACAAGCTGCACCATGCTACTTACCCCAAGGCCAGAGACTTGTTCCCTGGCCTGGTTTATGTACTAGTATAGTTGCAGCCTAGGATTACATCCTTCATTTGTGTCTTTTGATTTACATGAAATGTTTATCATTTGTATATGAAAAACAGAGTCTGAATAGGGGCTTTCTGATCTTCTCAACCACTATGATTATTTTGTCAATCTAATGAAATTTTCCATTTGTATATCTATGTGTTTTGAATATTTTGAATTCCTAGGAACATTGTGAAGAAACAAAGAGACAAAGAAAAAATCTTAAACTATAGCATTTAACTCCACATTTCATTGTGTGTATAACACTTATAACCTGCTAGTTATTGTAGCATTGAATATGTAGTCCACATTCATTTTCGTAGCAAAATACTGCCAGAAGTCAAAATTTCTGTGTAATGCTATTTTCATTGAAAGAAAATTCTCAAAATAAGTGTTTTGTAGAAGCACACTTACCTACCTGAAATTTCAAGTATGTCAGATGCTCTTTTGAATGTTAGAAATAATTATTTTGATTTTGCATTTCAGAATATTCTCTATAATCATACACATATATTCATATGCAAAAGTGATAATAATAAAAAATGAAGCAAAATATAATTCACTCAGAAACATTTGCTTCAAAGCTGCAAAGTAATTTGTTTTCATTCCAATGCAAAGTTGAAATAATTTTGAATTGTGAGATTTTCTCATGGGACAGACTTGTTCAGATTTGACCAGCCATTCTAGGAATTTCAGAATCAGAGGGGAAAGTTTTGAAATTACCATTTTAGGGGAAAATTGTATAGCAACTTTTCAAACCTTGATTGTATTCTTAAAATAAAAAAAAAAAAAATCCTTTAATTTTCCAGGCTCTTGCCAAGCAACATTTTTTGCAGCTGTAGCCAAGTGTGGTTACTGATGGACCTTTTCTGTTTTTTTCACCAAGAAATGAAGGGACCAGAATTAGTGGTTACTTTAGGAAGTGTGATCTGTATCATTAAGGAAGGGTCAGTATTTATCTCAGTGTGCTGCTGAGTGTCTCCTCCTCAACTTCCAGAGGTGTCAAGCTTGTCTCCCACACTGTCAAATCAAACCCTGCTGACTGGTTACCATGCCAGATATTAGCAACTTAATTATAGCAACTAAACTTAGTACATGCCTAGGGAAATACACACTTTCAGACCTTGACATATGCTCCACAGAAAACAATAAATAATGCCAAACACATGCTTTGTATTTGTCAGCAATAAAAGAAATTCTTGTTGCAATCCAGACATCAAGTGACAGTGCCAAAACCCCCTTCAGTAATATGTATATATTCTCAAACACTTTAAAACTCCATTAGCGAACACGCCCAGTGTCACACCACCACACAGTTTACTAACTAGGTGATGCTTCAATATTCTTTCTGTATAAATATTTCTCTTTTGCCTTTTTTTTTTTTCCTTTTGATATAAAAGAGCTGGAGTTTAAAAATGCAATCAGTGTTTCCTTTAGCACTCTGTTAAAAATTAACAAGCCAATTTATTCTTTGGTAGAACTTCATTGACCTTGGTAAATTTAAATTTGGGATGATGTTGGCCCACCAAGGAGAGTGGAAAATATTTGCAGTAAAACTTAAGAAACACACACACATACCTGATTCACTTACATTGCTGCTCCCTGTTTGGTCAATGATCATTGAAAGGTTCCTCACAATTTTAAGAAAAAAACCCAGTGGTTAACCCAAATTCCAAACAGACCTGAGCAAATTCATTTTTTCAGCCTGTTTCAGGTGAAGCTAATTTGAGATACGGGATTCAAGAATTATGCACTTATTCAAGGAGAATCAAAAGCTCCACATCAACTGTATTAAAAAGAAAATAAAACAATTGAACTCCTGCAAGGGTTTTTTTCACTCCATTGTATTTAGAAGTCTTTGAATTAAACCAATAATATGTAAAAGAAATCATGTCCGGAAGTACCAAAAAAAAGGCCAGTGAAGTGAAGAGTGTTGAGGTGTCATCAGAATATACAGGGCTGGATTCCTTTCCTTTATGATGCAATGTATTAAGGGATACCTTGGCAGGAGTTATTCCACACTTACCTCAATAACTCTGAAAACAAAAACATCAAGAAATCTTGATCAGCAGGCATTCCCAGTACCTTCTGACCCAGCTAATTACTTTGCCTCATTTCTGGGAAGATCGTATCATTCTAACTGGCTGAATCAGTCATTGGGAAAGACAGGAGTAAATACTGATTAAACACTGCTGCAACACTACAGGGCCCTCTTCTCATTTCAGCTACAAATACATTAATTAACAAAGATGACACTTCCATAATACTACATAACAACATTTTTTACCCTCTAGCTATGCACTATCCTGTGTAAACATTACTGACTTTTCTGTGAAACATGATATTGACTGCATGTCCAAAACATAAACCCAAGAAAAATATTTCCAGCTCAGCAGCACAAAATAGGGTGATGAACATAAGCTCAGTCTCTAGGACAGGAAGTAGAAGAGATAGATACCTTTCTGCCTGCATTTAACAAAATAGTTTAGGAATGAAGAGATAACATACTAGTCCCATCTCTTTCTAAATAAATAGTGAATGTCCTTTTTTCTGTGGTGAGAGATACAACGGGCTGTTTTCTCCTGAGGTTCTGTAGCAAGATGTATAAGCTCTCCACCTATAAGAAACTAAGTGCATGCACACCAACATCATGAGAAATCAACCCAGTCTGTCTCTTGAATTTGCATCCTTTGAGTTGAGTGTATTATCATGGACTACTCTGTTATGCTGGCTTTCATAAAATGATGTTTCACATAAGGTGCCATGTATGTGGAGAAAGTAAATGAGTCATGCCCATTCTGCCCACTAGTAGCAAACATGGCTGAAAGAATTTGCCTCAGGCCTCGAGTCTGAGCAAGGAAAAGCACACATTGGTGAGGCTTCAAGCATGGTGTGAAACGGTTTTGAACCACGAAGGCCAATTTCTTGCTAGCAAGACAATCCAAACCCTAAACATTTGGGATGGGAGCAGCCCGGGTTTTCTCCTGGGTTTATTAGCCTATGTTTTATTCAAGAGTTGAAACTGCCACAAGGATAAAGATGTTAGGAATTTGATGGGCGGCATCAGAGCAAAAGAAAGGGGCAGTGGCTTGGGGTTGATTCGTGGAAAGCAGGAGAAAGAGAGGGAAAAAGTAGCCGAAGTAGAATTGCCTGCAAAATGTCTGGACACCCCTTCTTTAGAGGAAGTATGATCCTCTTGATTTCTTTGTATCTGGTAAAAACCAATATGGGTACAGTTGACTTGTGCTTATTACAGATAATTTGGAAAACAACCAAACTTAGTATGAGCCTCAATTAGGAGAACATATGAAAACATGAGGAAACATTAACAGGCTGCAGAAAAGCTGGAACTGAAGATGCCTAACTCAGGACCAAAATGAGGGATGGGTTCCACCTAGGGAACTGAAGTTTTATTGAACTTGGAATTAAGCCTTGTAGAAAATTAGGTATTTATCATGCAAGGCAATGGCTACAGCCAGAAATCAATTCTGGAAACGCTTAATACTTTCAATTCCCATTGACATATATGAAAATGTAAATCAGATTCTGACTAATCTATTTCATTTAGGTACATTCTTCAACCACGTTACAGTTGCATCAAAGTCCAAAGGGTGCCAAAAATTAATTTTCAACACTGACTCTGTACAATAACTGCATTTTATTGAGCTTTTCATTTACATAAATATGTCTGTTCATAAACTATGTATATAGAAAAACTCACATGTATAGGATATCTTATGAGCACTTCTACAAGTTGGGTGATACATGATGTTTAATTAGTCCTGCTTTTCTCTCACATCAATGTAGTACAATTTGTGGAATAATAATGTTGTTCTGGGGTATGTATATATATATATATGCTGCTGATCTACCTATTTTGATAGAGCCACAAATGCCGTTTTTCAGAATAAGCAACAAGCATCCTTTCTCTGATAGTCAAAAAAATAATGTGTGTTACTGGCTAACTGTGCTATTTTAGAACTGTGTAATAAGGCTGGTGTTTACCTAAACAAATCAGTTTTGGTATACAAAACCAGCTAAAAGTGCTGATACGTGTCTGCATAGATAGCCACATATAATTAAGTGCATGCTTTTAAGCCAACTTCCTAACATGGATCTGCAATTACAGTTGGCAGTATTTTTGATAAAGTGACATCACATTTCTGTTCTGAGAATTTTGTCTATTTGGCACTGTAATGTCTCTCAACTCCACTATCATAAATTTTTAACATTTCTATGCTCACGTTATTAGTACAGGGGTCCTGATCCTATGAACTTTATTGACACATAGAGGTCCAGTGAGAAACTTAAGTTTACTTAAAAGGAATTAATATGGGTTGTTTTCTCTCACATTGCTTATGTGAGAGAAAGGGCTGCAAACCCAGACCCATTCAGGGCTTGTCCGCGCTGCTTAAGCTCAGAGTGTGCATAATTCACATCAAATGATCTGAACTAATTTAACAACAGAAGAAATCTGTATTTAGTATGAGCTCTTCTGAAGGTTTTAATTCAAAACTGATATCCTAATTTAATGTCCAAACTCATGTACTTAGTTATCATTATTATTTTAAATATTCATTAACCTCAAATAACCAATAAGGCCAATATGGTGTTATGATTTAAATGAAAGTGTTTTTTCTTTCTCTTTCTATCTTTATGCTATCTTTGCTTAAAGACAGCCTAACCTCAGTGTGGTCACCTTTATTACTGTTAAAGAGGTACCTTAGTTACGGATGAAGAAGAGATCATTTAAGGTTTTCCAGGTAAGATCACATAACATATCCTGAACCATGGCAATATTAGCCTGGAACATTTCCTCCTTACTTATCAAAGTAATGCAGGATATAAATGGTGTGTTCTTCCTATGCTCACAGCTCTCAGTGTGATCATTATTACAGATTTCTTTGCAAAAATATATGAATATGAATGAGTAGGTTTTCACAAGTACCACTGTATCAGTACATATTACAGCCATCTAAACTAGATTTTGAACATTATTTAGACATATTCTAAATATTTATTACGGTTTCTACTGCCTGAGTCAATCTTTATGAAATATCATCTTCTGTATAGGGGATATAAGCTTTTCTGTTTCTAAGAGTTCAAAGCAAAACTACGATTGCTCTGTTTATTCCTCTGCTTTTAGTGAGTTTTATAGTTCCCAAATACAGTCTATGTATACAATACTAATGATTGTAAAGTCTCTTTGTGAATAGAAACGGGTGAACAAGTTGTTCTGATAGCTCATTATAACATTTTTTATGCAGAAAAATAACAATCTCCTCATCTCACATTTAGACAACAACTGGGCTCATAGATCCTGCACTGAACATAGAGAAGAAAAAGATTGCCGATTTTGCAGCCTGACTGGCCTCTTATTTTTCCTGTTCTAAGTTATAGTATCATTTGGGATTTTTTGTTCTACCCATCACTGAAACTAGGATTGGGATTCAATTAGCAAAGCATGCATCTATTTTCAGCCATTTTTGCATTTCAAAACATCCAGACTAGTCTTCAAATGCTCCTTTTAAATATCTTGGGTCTCTCTTTGGCCATGTGTCACATCTGCCTGCCTATATGGGTATCTTCTTTTGGGAAAGAAAGAAACCAGTACAACTGCTTCATCCTTTACGTGCTGCAAAGATGTTAAACTGGCCTACAGACTCTTACCACAGTTTGATATGTGGGAAAGGGATGTTTCCTTACTCATTTCTTTAAACCATTAGCTTTATTTCTGCTCTTGTTCTGTACTTTTTGTGAAAAGAAGGATACTAATTTCCAGGAATCTGTACACCTGCAAATTGTTAGGATTGGAACAAGTTATGGTTTTAATAAGCTAAGTAGTAGTCAGAAAATTATCTCTGATTTGAGTAAAGAGCACTGTAAAATTGCAAAGACTTACAAAGTCCTAGAACAGCTATATGAAGATTTTCTTCAGCCATCCTACTAAACTCCAATAAAAGTGTTTTTTTCTTTCATAACCTGTGAAGAGTGAGTGGTTTAATCTTTTAAGATCTGTGTGCAGTCCCTCTCGTTGGAAGGAAAAGGCAAGGTTTTATACAGCTGAATACAGAATTTATCTTTGTCATCTACACATTTACTTCTATTTATTTACTACTGTATTTATAGTTTACCAAAGAAGGCACACTAGCATTTTTTCACCCATCACTTTCTTTTTACCATGTCATTTCTTCATGACAATGCTTAAATAGTTGCGGCATACTGCTTAATTCTTAGAATATACCCTGTACCTAAGACATGGAATATGTATTTGGCTGCACCTAGACTGGCAAATGTTTGGTTTTGGTTTTGGTTTTGGTTTTTTAGTCCAAAAAATTATTTTTTGTTGTTGCGGTTGATGTCCACTTACTACTATTTCCAACTCTAATACTCAGTTCAGCAGTGCTGGTCATGTTTCTGTTTGTTTCCATCATGGACTATACCATGATCCACAGACCTCCAAGCTGGCTTAAGCTGGGACTTATCCAAACTGAAAATTGTACACTTTTGTCAACACATAACTGAGCCTAAATCCACGCTTTTGAAAAGCAAAACTTATTATTTGGGGTTCAGAGATGTGCTAACACAACTATGCTACGCAGAGGCACAAATCAGCATCTCCAAACAATTCTTCATTGACGATATCTTAAATCAGGTCAAAAGTAGCTTTGGAGTCTCTGTCATTGCATAATTTAGGGGAAACCCATGGAATTTAGGAAAACACCATGTCTATGCAACTTCGGCCTTTCCCCAAGTATAAAACAAAGAGTAAGAACCTCTTGTAAGTCTTGTAGGTGACCTGTTAGACTGAAGTGTCTAAATCTATACCTGTATCCACAGCTGTACAATATTCCCAGCAAACAATAAATATCAGATTCATAGGGGTTTGGTTTTTTTTGTTTGTTTGTTTTTTTAATGGACAATTTGATGACTGTACTTAGAGAATATCTAAAACTTTAAGGTAAATATTTTAGTGTTCTAGAAAAACAACTTTTGGACTATCACCTTCTTGCCTCTCTTCTTACAGAGCAGGCAACAAAAAAGATTTCTCTTTTTGTTTTGCATGTGAAAGGTTCTTGTTGTATTGTTGATAGCTCACCCCACATATGTCTCATTGTCTTTTTAACATTCTTTTGAATCACATTTATCTCTTCTGGACATAAATGTTGCTAATACAACTCCAGCCTGGGAAGTTATAAAAAAAAAAAAATTTGAAAAAACATTTTTAAGGTCAAGAATGCAAGATTTCTGTCAAGTGATTTAGAGTAGACTTTTATCCTGCTTCTTTAGTCCAGCTTTTTATTAAAAAAAATTCATACATAGGTTAAACATCAAATATCAATGAATTGTGTAATGAAGTGGGATGACTTCTGAGTCACTACTAGAACACCCCATGATTCGTTTACTAAAACTTGAAGAAAGCTATTAATGGCACAAAGAATAGCTGCAAAGTACTGTTCTTCACAGCTGCCACACCAGCTCAGTAAAATTCTATGAGCTGCATTTAAAAGGTGAGATGTTTTTGCTGGTAGATCAGCGATGATCAAGAAGCAGTACAGCTCATGGGAAAGTTTGAGCGTGTTGATCACTCATACTGTAGAAAGCAACTGCAGAAATTTCTTTACAAAGAGCAGTGACACAACTAGGAAGTGGGAAAGTCAGAACAAGACTGCGAGGCTTTTATAAAGCTCATCAGAGGATCAGAAATAACTACAAATAAAATTTAGATGGATAAAGATGGGGAGATAGAAAATGAAAGATCCTTAACTTTCCTGATGTCAGTAAGCCCAGAGAATAGTTTAAGAAAGTGGGATAGAAGTTTCATTTTCCAAAAATACATTTGGATTTTTTGTGACTTAGGTCATTAATCTTGGCTAATGAAATCTTACTGCATTAAAAAAACAGAAGGTTTTTGTCTGTGTGTGTGTCCGTGTGTGTGTGTAACTACTACTGTGATTTAAAGTGAGAGGGAACAGAATTCCTACGAAGAAACAGAGATATGCATTAGGCTCTGCCGACCTATACCCCTGCCATTCTCTAGCATAGTACTCAGGAAAGTGGTAAGAATCTAAAATGTTATAAATCCCCATGCTAGAGATATGTCCCCCAGATTCTTTTCACCTTCTTTTCACATCTAAATTAATTATTCAGAAAACAGAAGTTCCTTATCCCAGGCAGTTGCCTTTGCTGCTGATATGACTAATCAGTGCTAAGTGATCAATGAATGGTTTTGCTCAATGAATGGTTTTGAGTAAGATTGCCTCACATGGAAAAAATAATTCATGTAGAATTGCAGAGATTACGAGCTGTTATTACTAGTCTCATGCTCATATACTAGTTAGATGCTCTTTTAATTTAGCTATAAAAAGCTATGAAGAAATGCTCCCTTTCTGCAAGCAATGCCTGTCCAGTAGAGAAACACATTCATTCTTCTTTTTCAGAATTCTTTCAGTGGTAGTATTTGAACAGGTAGTATCACTTAGGTGCCAGTCAGGGATGGTGAGGACACTGTGTCCTCTTGCACCAAGGTGGAAGTTTGTATGCAGCTCTATTGTGACTGTTGCACAGATGTTGTTCTATTCTTTCAGCTAATTTTAAAATCCATCACTTTCATTTAACATGATCTCTGGTACTGTTTTTTTTAAGGAACAAATGAGCTACATGTGTTGGCAGACACAACTGTTAAAAAACTGAGATACACAAAAAGAGAAGCAGAGTGAACAGAGAGAATGTGAGAGAAATATTTTACAAGTTGAGGGCTTTTTCTTTTTCTGTAATATTTTGACTGTATTTTGGAGATCTTATTTATAGATTGTCCCACATTTGGAGCACAAGCATTGCTCATACAGAGCATTGCTCATACATGGCGCATACAGAGACATTCTAAATTAGCAAGTGAATCTTGGAGCATTTTGAAATACCTTTTAAACATGAATTCTGTTTTAATACACATAGATGAGGTCTTTCATGGCTATCTTTTCAGCTACATATCCATGTAAGAAAGACAAAGTCTAATGATGTAAGAATTATCTGCCTGCAAAGGTCAAATCACAAAAGATGAGTTGTGAATAGGAACCACTATTGTTTCAAAAAACTCAGTACTGTGTTATGGATGAAGTACGTCTTTTCCCAGTTTAATGTATTCCATTTTGAAAGTAACTTAAACAAATGGGAGAAAAATCCCCCTCTTCTTTTAGAGAAAAACAATCTTTGTAAGACACTAATCACCACTGCTATGTTGACCTAACTATATCCTTCCGCTGTAGCTGAAGAAAATTACTATGTGAGAGATCCCTACGCTGCTTTGTTTATAGAGTTGGAAAGAAAATAAACTATTTTATCTATTCTTAAATACTTAAGATGTCTTCAGACATCATAACAGTAGTGGCCTTCATAAGCATCTAATTAAACAGAGAACAAAACCAAGGATTGCAGGAGTTTTGTTTCCCTTTACTCTTGCCCAAATTCATGGTTTACCTGGGCTACGTTTTATTGGTGACATTTTGAAATCTCAAGGCCCTTTTAATCAGCTTTGTTTTTCAGACCTTCAGAAGGCTTAGGTTGCTGTTGTTCATATAATTTTACAGTCAGAGGACCCACCTTAATGTTTTCTATCTGGGAGCCATCGCTGATGATCATGTCTTGGTGCTTTCTGTATCATCCTGAGAAGTATACCTATCCCAGTAGGGATAGGTATGGATCTACACCCTAATCTCCAATTCCCTTTTACAATGGCCTTAGGTCAGTGTCTGCACTATGTGAAACAGGCTTCTCACTACAGCTATGTGACTGGAAAATGGATCCCTCCTGCCACTGTTTTTTGGAGCATACGACTGCAGGCTAATCTGAATCAGGTTTTCGTGACAAGTCAAATAAACACTGGCATATAACCCCCCTGTAAGCTCAGTAATTCTTGAGTAAATTCTCAATTTGATTTGGTGCAAAATCTTCTAGAATCTTCAGTGGGACTAGGACTTGTACTGGTCTTAGTAAAAGACTAAATATGACAGTGTCTCAAATGTATAATAAGACTTGAAACACCTCTCATGAACCACAGAAGATTTTGCTAAGAGATTAACATTAACTGTAGTATTTCATGGTGATAATAACACGTATTTGCAGCTTCTGACCTCTCTTACTATTTAAATACAAGTATTTTAAGATGTAACTGTAGCATTTTATCAGCACTTCTGCAAAATCAATGCGGCATATCATAATTTAACTTCCAGTGCTATGTTTTCTACACATATTGTAGCTATGTCAATTGATGTCAATGGGATTGGAGTGCAACCAACCAGGTAAAACATTTAGTCTCAAAATATACAAGAGTATAATTTAGCTTTCACTGCTTGAATTGCTCTGTGGTATTTTTATTTTCCCTCATTTTATGAACTCCCCAGACCTTCTACATTGAATGCAGAAAAGAAGTTGTTTGCAGACTAATGAATAAGCCATGCCAAGTATAAACTTACAGAAGAGTTACTCATTTAACTGCTTCATATTCATCAGGAAATCATGGCTGTGTTCTTATTAGCAGTCAGTTGTTCATACTTTAATAAACTACTCATCAATGTTGATCTGAAACACAACTTTCCATTCTTATTCTGTCATGCTCTGAGCAATGCTCAGAACATAATTCCAGCTTCTCAATCACGGAGTTGTTTTAATGTACAACAGACAATCAGGATCACCAAAGCTAGAGACAATGGGGTACAATGGAACCCAACTCTGAACTCATAAAATAAAACTCTGTCTACACTTACACATGCCAATTAGAAGTTGCTTAATACTGCAGATCACAGCTCTTATCATAATGGATTTTCAGTACATGGGAAGCTATGTGGGGGCACCAGAGATGATTTTGGTGGGTGGAGATTTTGCTGTATTTGTCCAATATTAATACAAATAGCTTAACACAGGTAGTTAAAAAAACTTTTTCCTGTGTTGATATTAGCTTTTCTCTGTATGCTTTCACAGATGTTAAAAAAGACCTCGACTAATAACATCCTTTTTGCTTGGGACTCCATTCTTTTTCATCGCCTCAAGCCAAAAGGGGTCCCTTAGCTGCCATAAACCTGAATGCGGCTCTTGACTTTGAAAACCACTTTTAAGGCACTGTTGCTGTAGAGAATTAGAAGCTAACCAGCTTTTAGTAGGCCAGCATGTTTATCTGCGCTTTTCAGCAACTCAGAACTCCATATGGTTTTCCTTCACAATATTTTATAGAGCTGTTTTTGAACTCCTCATCTTGAGATTAAAACCAAAGTTTAGCCAAACTACACTAAATAGTTTTTTTTTTTTTTTGCCAGCTGTGTCGTGGCTAAATGCTCTATAGGACTGGTATCTGCTCCTTTCATTTGCACTTAGTACTTCTATGTACTGAACATGCAGAAAATGACCTCATCAGAAGAGGTCTGACATTCCCACAAGGCTTTTGAAGACTTTCAAAACATAGCCATGTGTTTTTCTGATACATATTTTGTGCCAGAAAGGGTGTAATGAGTCATCACCTCTGCAATATTTAATACCTCAATTAATGTAAAGCCTCTTTCAACCTTTTTGCTGCTAGTAAACCTGTTACACTTTTAAATATAATATTTATCTGATCAGCTTTGCCAAAATATGCTACTTAGTCAGCAATGTGAGTGTGTTTCTTCTAACTGGTCACCCTAAAAACACTTATGGCTTTTAGTGACTGACCATTGAAAAGTTCCATGCATAAGTTTCTTGACCTTAGTATGGAGTAGCAACAACAATAATAATTAATGTTCGATAATTAAATACAGTAATTCAAAAAGCAAAAATTCCTTATGTGTACTGATAATGGCTTGAAATTAGTGGGAGATTTTCTCCTGACTTCAGTGAGCATTTGGTCAGGCCAAAGGAAAAGGGCGTTTGCTTCTCGCATCTGAGGCTGTCGTTACGCATCCCAAAACCACGTCACAGCGGCTGGGGCCTCCCAGCCTTTAGAGGAGCACAGATTCGTAGGTGCTTGTGGTCGGAAAGAATGACAAAAGCCAGACAGACTGCAAGATCTTACAAAGTTTTATTAGTAAATGTCACACTTGACATGGAAATTGGTGTGTTAGCCCCTGACCTCCTAGGATAAGCACGTGGCAGTGGGTTTTGGATAAGGGGTAAAGTACACAGGAAGAGAGAAAGGGAGAGATGAATGAGAGAGGGAGAGAGACAGAGAGAGAGACAGAGAGAGTGTGAAAGGACAAAAGAAAGGGAGAGAGATCACCACTCCTGGCTCCAGCATCTGACCAGCTGGGGTGTTCATGGTTCTTTGGCACACACACACCTAGGCTTTGTGGGTTACCTCTTTATAGAGAAGTTTTCTCCAACATGTACATAAGTCCTTTGCTTTCTTTTCAGGGGGCTTTGGTGGTCTTGATCCCCGTGCTACCCTCCTGCACTGTGTTGTCCTTATCTCCAGGAACTAGAACAAGAATATTTGTCCCAGAAAAGTGATACCCTAACTCCATATGGCCTCCTTCTTCAGCCACATCCTCTTCTTTGTCACAGTGTGTTATTACCACTGATCGTTCTTGGGCTCCAGCTATCAGTGTTTGAGACATACACATACAGCAGATCATTGGTTTCTCAACACTATATTTGTAACCCAACTTCTTGAAACATCTATCTGAAAGTTAATGTCCATACCCTGATGGAGCTGAAGTCTTGAGTAGTCATTTGTTTGTTCACTATGGGCTGGTGGGTGATAACCTCTCCCATATTAAAGGACTTACCTCTCAGAGCTCATCCTGCAATAAACTAGATTCCAACTGTTCAAATGCTTTTCTGCATGCCCTAGGGTTTAAAAGAGAAATTTAAATAATTCATTGCCTTATACTGTTCACAGTTCATGGAGTGCCAAGGCAATGTGTCTATATAATTACTGATGTGATACAACTTTGTGCATAAAAGTCTCTTTCAATTTTTCACTGCCTGTTTAATCAGATGCTCAAAATCATCCATGACTTGAACTTGGGGATTTTATAAGACAAATGTCTGGGATAAGAGGATATATAAACATTTCAGGTAACAAAATAACATCGTCTACCATGCAAATCTTCTGTTCTTAAATACGTGCCCCTTCATTTCTTAGGTGAAAATTGTAATGATTTCATAGTCTGTGTAATGAACTTGAGAATTTGGGGTGCATCTGGAAATAAACAGTCAAAGTATTACAGTGGTGGTTTCACTGACCCTTCTGACATGAATAGGAATACCAAAAGGAAAAGTAATATATATGAGAGCAATACTTGTTACCACCATTTCTATGGTACAAGCTCTTATCTGAAGGACTTGGCATTTCAGCTTTTCACATTTCATTTCTATTATTATTGAATACATCAATATTACATTTTGTAATATCTATTTCCCACATTGCATCTACACAATTCCATGAGTACTGCCTTATTTTCTGTACCATAATGGTGATTGGTATTGTTATTTTGCTTATGCTGAAACAAAATCTTCTGCAGCATTTAGCAAATTTTTGCTTTGTCAAAAGTAGATCTCCAACATTAATTAAACTACTTTTTCTGTCAGGTTTTGAAATGCTTCTGTTTGAAAAGCTTCCAAAACTGCTTCCAAAACTTCCTGCCTGTCAGAAAAGCACTTACTCATTCAGTTGCAGATTGATTTGATAAAACTTCTACTTTCTAGTATTCCATTATTGTATCAATGTTATTATACATCTAGTCAAACTTCAATACCACAGCTTGGGAAATAGGTTTTGAACATTATCTACCAATGCACTGAAGAAATGAAATTCAGGATGAGCCTTTCTCTTAATTTCTATAAAATTTCCTCTGGTAGTTTCATGATATCTGTAATAATCCAGGCAAGTCTAATGGACAGCTGCAATTTTGGAGCTTTGTCCTCTTTCTTGACCTGTGCTGTGTGTGCCATAGCAATGTTCCTGTAGTCATAAATGCTCTGAAATCACAGCAACAAATGGAAGCTGAACAGAAACAACTTTCTGGTGCCAGCATAAGCATTATTATTAGGTAAGGAAAATGAGAACTTTACCTTCTATTAAAGCCCTAACCTACAGTATCCTATTAACCAGCTATTAACCTATTATCCATACAATATTTGTTCCTCAGATGTCAGATGCAGAAAACCCAGCTACTGTCTGCAGTCAGCTGATTGCAGCTACAACCAGGTTAGACACTGTGGGTAACGAATTGCCCTGGAGGGTGTCGATAGAGCAATCGGTATTTGCAGTGCCAGTAGCTGAACAGCAGCACTGTTCTGTATTATGCCAGCTTTCCTGCATTACATGGATGGCAAGTCAATGGAAAAATCAATGCAAATTTGACTTAGTCTGTCGACAATGTGAATTTCTCCTTTTTTCCGCTCTGCTTTCTGTACACAAATTTAAAATCTAGGGCAATAATAAATTTAGTAATTCTTTGGGTTGTGCAATATTATATAGTCAATTTTGAAGACCTACAAGGAAAACTAAAGCTCCGAGGTCCATTTTCCCCTAGAAATGGTCATGGTGAAGTGCTCTGTTTTTAAGTTTTGCTTTCTGTATTACATTCAGCCACACTGGATAACAGATAGTCCTTTTTAAAGACAGGTCCACAGTCCTGTAGAGTTAACTTCTCTCCATTTCATACACCATTTACAGAAAACTGTCTTCATTACCTGAACTCTGAACTGCTCCAGGGAAGAGAAAGCACTCTGAAGGTAAGGATAAAAAAAAAAAATACCATTTCTGCTCAGCCAGTTAATCAGTATAAGAAATAGATAAACACAGGCTTTTAAGATATTTCAAGAAACTGTCATATGGTGGAGAAAAGCCAGTGGTTGTTCTTCAATTCTTAACTCTTAATATATGCTCCAGACAGAAGAGTTAATGGTCAGGAGAAAAATAAAGAAATAGGTTAGCAGAAATGAGAAGTGATAGAGAAAGTAAATATTTCCATCATCATTGTAGGTGACCCTTTCAAAACAACACACTCCAGCATCAGGGGGTCTCACACATGTTCCTGCAAGCTCACTTAATTAAAAGAGTAAAGTTATAATTTTGAAAGGGTAATCAATGATTCTGCTTCCAAATCAGAATGACTTCTTCCTGACAGCTTGTCCCCAGCCAGGGCACACGTTGCTGGCTATGGTCAGGACATCTGCTTCCATGGAGGTTATGTAGGATCGTCATGGGGAGTCCAGGAAACAAGGGACATTTTTGGTCATGCAGCTGTCAAGTCATCACATTGGCCAGCTGACTTCAAATCTGTTTCTCAGCTTCTCTATTAGGAGATGTGTCTTGTGTGCTTGACCACGAGCAGGAAGGATGAGTGCAACAGAGGCCAGCAAATAGCGTGAGCATGCGGGAGGTAACAAGTGACTAAAAGAGGTTGAAGAATGCAATGTGGACCAGTCGGGTTTTGACAAAAGGTCAAAAACAGGAGGCAGGTCATACAAAAACTTCTAATGCCCTACAGAAAGCCCAAACAGAGGCTTGTCTGTATGGCCCACAACACAGAGCAGCATAACATACAGAAGGAAAGCTCCAGTGATTTATAGGAATTTACACCTGTTGGGCATTTGGCTTGACATTAGACAAAAGTTATATTCTATGACCCAGCTTCCTATCGCCCCATCAAGACACCACTAGACAGTGTTGTCTGAGTTCTGGTTTTTTGCAAATTAAAAATCTTCACTGCACGCAGAACAGATTTTTCTCAGCTGTCCTTCCCTTTCCAAGCTCCACCCTTCTCTTAGTTTCAGCTTGCTTTAAGGGTCAGTGTAAACAGACATTTAAACCAGTAACAGGTGTTCCCAGAGAGGCATGTTTTTGTTTCATTCCAGGAGGATGAGGTTTGTGACCGTCTGCATTTCCTTCCCTTATATGAGCAGGACCTTCCAGGCAGAAAAGTTGTGCTGAGCCAGTGTCAGCCAGTAAAAGCAAAATTCACTAAGGGGATTCACAGCATCACCCCCAAGGTCTTTGCAGAGAATAATACTGAGACAGGTCATGAAAAGTATTGGCCTGACATCTGCAGCTTCCCACATGCGCAGTGCATGCCATGTGCTCCACAGGCAAAATCACATATGAAGAGGAACAGGCTAATATTCCCCTAAACCTCCTCTCTCCTGCAGTATTCAACAGCAATTGCACTTCCATCTGTCTCTTGCGTGTCTGTACAGGACTAACACCAAGACTATAACAGGCAACTGGTATCCATGAGGCCAGTTTTCCTTTTTTTGTGCCAGAAAAATCCCAAGGTTTTTCTTAAAAACAGGAAGGGGGCATGGGGGCACAGCTAAAAAAATGTTGTGACCAAATATAGGTTGGGTAAAATAAGGGTGAAAAAGAAGTGGTCGTCATTAAACTATTGATTCTCCCGAGGTTTTAACATTTCCTTGATTGTGTCATGAGAAATTCCACCTTTGATCTGAGAATAACTGTTGATCTACAAATCTACATGCTCCACAGAAAAAAAAAGGAGCAAAAAACACATATATTTTGAGACATTTTCACCTTCGGCAAACTCCTCTGTCTCTCCAGTATTTTATACAAAAAGTCTTGATAAGGTCTTCCTTCTATCATCTTCCTCAATAGGTCTAATCCTTACCCTGGACCCCTTGGCCATATTCCACCATCGCAACTGACCCCAGTGAACTTTATTTAAGTCAACAGACTTGTTGCTGAAAGCACAATATCCGTGCAATTGCCATTATTTTTGAACTCTCCACTTTCCCTCATCACTTTAAAGATATTTTAATAGCACAATAGCTATGTTCCTTTGCAGGAAAACCAGGCTGTCTCCTTCGGTCGGTCCGGATACTTTTGGGAGTTCCTCTCAGAGATCTTCTGCAGATGTGAGCTCAGCTACTAAGAATGGCTGGGCATGGCCCCAAGTTTTCAGCTCGGCATATGACCCTTCCCAGAGAGAAGACCTCCAGCCTGTGTCCCAGGCCACATATCCCGCTAGCACAAACCAGTACAAATAGGCTCTGCCAAGAGCAGATCCACTGGGACTGATTCCCATCCGCTGCTGGGGTACAAGACTACCTTGTGTGAACTTTGGCTACTAGCCTTTGAAAATTGACTTGACATGCAGCTTTTACCAAAAGTGTGACCTAACTTCTCGCTAAACATTTGACAATCCAAACAGCTTGAAATAGATCCCAGTCAGAATGGCTTATCAAGTAAGAGGGAAAAAAAAAAAAATAAGGAGAAAAAAATGGAGGAGAAAAAAGAAATTGTGTATGTCCTATGCATGATTTGTGTTGAAGCTGCTTTCTTACCCTCAGACAGCAGGGGAAAAACAAATCTATTATGTCAGAGAAAAGAGAAGCTGGTTCTCTGCTTTGTTTCAGGCCAGATCCAAATGAGTCTAGAAGTTTCCAGGAAAGCTCTTGCTGGCACTGATCTCATGTCTTCAGGTTTTAGTGTATATGGCTCACAAAATCTTCCTCTTGTGGGGAAAGATCATGTTCTTGGGAGAATTACAATAATTCTTGTAATGAAAACAAAGAATGTATTTTTGTTTATTTTTCCTAATGGCCCTGATCCAGCCAGGTTTTGCGTGCTACTAACAGATGTTTCTCGTGAGTGACCCAACATCTGGCACAAAGGTCTTCTGTTGTAATTGTTATAATGAAAACACAAAAGACTGTAGCATTACACACCAAGAACT
The DNA here is from genome assembly GCA_013397845.1 of Melanocharis versteri. NCBI lineage: Eukaryota > Metazoa > Chordata > Aves > Passeriformes > Melanocharitidae > Melanocharis > Melanocharis versteri. The sequence continues at coordinate 1,300,156 of VZTG01007409.1, read as the reverse complement.
GCATTTTTTTAATGGGTCTCCTACTTTGAAGCCATGAATGTGTACTCTGGATTCAGTCCAAAGCCTTTGGAAGTCAACAGAAACTTTCATCGATTTCAATGGGTTTGAGTCTGTCCTTTTATGAACCACTGCATCTAAATGTACAAAGACAAAAAGAAAGCTGAACTTTCTTTTTTTTTTTTTTTACAAAAACAGTGATTTTTAATTTATTTTTGTAAGAAATCACTTTGTCTTCTTTGATTTGCAACTTTTGTTCACAAGTTTTGCTACTTTAAAATCTTGCTAGAAAATAACACAAATCACAAATCACTTTTGTTATGCTCATTAGACAGGCAATGAAGAATTTATGTGAGCAAAAGCATTACAAAATCAAGACAATTGCAATCTTTTTGGAACAGTTTGGAATCAGAGAATAATCTCTGTTGCTGTGTCAGATTAATCTCTCTACTGCATAAACAAGTTCAGATACCCCTCTACTCGAAACATGGATCTTCTCATGAAAATGAGGGTCTAGGGTCAGTTGTCCATGAACTTCAGAGGCAGGATGCCTCAGAATTTTGGGATATTATCCAATCATTCTGTCTGTTTTTTTCTTTTTTTAAATCAAATATACTATTCTCATGTGCACTGGAGAGAACCCTACCCTGACTTTATTTATAAAGTATATAGATTTTTAGTATTTATCAATTAATTAATGAATATTAACATAATCTTGCTAAATGTAGTTGCTTTATGCTATTTCTTTTTAAAAAGAAGAAAAGAAGGGTGGAAAAGGGTAGGAAGGAAGAGGAAGAAAGAGAGAGAGACAGAAAGAGAGAGAGGAAGAGAGACAGAAAGAGAGAGAGAAAGAGAGAAAGAGAGAAAGAGAGAGAAAGAAAGAAAGAAAGAAAGAAAGAAAGAAAGAAAGAAAGAAAGAAAGAAAGAAAGAGAAAGAAGGACAAGAGAAGAGGAAGAGAAGAGATCCATAAAAGGTGGTTTGACTGACAGCCAGGCCATGATTCACTTTATAAGCACTACAGTACAAAATCTTTACTAATATTAACAAGCACTTTATTTCTAAGTAAATTAACTCTAAGTTGCCATCAAAAGCTGTTACTAAAGCATATTTTTTTCCTTTTTTGCCTTTCAGAGGCTTTCATGAGGAGTCTCATACGCACAAATAGTACATTTCCTTACCTAATATAAACACAAAAGACTTTTTGCTTTGGAAACAAATGTAGGGGAACAGCTGTGCTGATGAGCTACTCAGAGCTCCTATTGAATCTGCAGCTGCTTCTCTCTGTCCTCAGAAAACTCCTGGTTTGATTGACAGTTGGAGAGAGAACCACATGAAGAGGAGACCAGATATCAGTCACTGGCTTAAATCAGAGTTGCCTTAAATCTATGAATATTACAGTTCTTATTTTTAGCTGCTGATGTGGCAGCCACTTAGTCTCAAACTGAAACTTCTGCTGAGTAGGTACGAATCCCTCATCCAGAATTTTAAGCCACCTTAAATTTATCCAGGTTCAAACCAGTAGGTTTGCAATGTTGGCTTATCAAACTTAGCAGATAAATTTAAAGCAAGAAGGAGTGTTTATTGACACCAGTAAATTTTGCAGAAATGAGCTATAACAATAAGAAACTTTTCCCAAGCTCTTTTGCTTTCTTTGTGGGACTGCTTGATCTTGTGGTTTCATTAGAAACTTTAACCATGCAGGCAGGTATATATAAATCACATGTACTGATCGCTACCAAAACAGTGATTTTGACCTGTTCCAGTTTGAAACATGCATTGCAGATGTTGATTAGGATAACTACATGTCTCACTGATATACTCTGTAATAACTGGGGAGATTCAAGACTCATCAGTCTTCAAGGCAGTGGCTAAATCTACATCCCCTTTTCCTATTATTTCAGCAAACCATGTACAGGAAACAGATGCTGTTTGTCAAAGAAAATAGTTTTCAAACTTTCAGGTCACAGAATTTGGACCCTAAGTGACATTTATATCCTTACACAGAGCATATACACAAATTTTTGCCTGGCCTTCAAGGTGCTTGGTATATATCAAGTGCAAAATGTATTAGGTTGTTTCTCCCAAAATTTAGGGTCCTAAATGCCGTATTTGGTGCCAAAATAGTTTACTGAATTGCTGTCTTAAGATATTACTTCTTTTGTAGAAAGGCAAAAGCAAAAGCATTTATTTTTTTGCTTTAGGAGTTATAGTCCACCCTGAAAATTGGTATAATTATTATTACACATATTGGCAGATATACAAGAAGTACAGTGGGTGCTTGAAAACTTGGAGGCTGCAATCTAAACTGGGATGTGAACTGGGAACACTTCAGAGCTGATGGGTCTGGAGAAGGGCCCTGCCTCCAAACCAGAGCAAGCTTTCTCTCTCTCATCTATTTTCTATGGGATGGTTACCTGGGAGTCCTGTCTGGATGAGAGCCATCACATGTTTCCACCAGATTTTGGATTCAGGGCATACTGCAGTGCACACTTGCAGTTTAGTTTAGATGCATTCAAAATTGATGTTATGGCTACGTTTCAGCTCTGCACTGATAGGTATCTGCCTGACCACCCAGGGAGGGATCCTGCCACCGGTTGCTTACCACAGCATTGGCACACGGACCTTCCAGCCCTACCTATGGGATGCAGACCTGGCTTTTCTCTGACACCTGTTTCAATTTCTCTGTCCTGCATTCAAGAGCAGAATACAATATTTCTTTCCTCCGGCAAGACCAAAAGACCACTCCATTTTTTTTTCCTCCTGATTTACATCCTTTTGCATGAACCCCTTGATTAGGTTTGGTTGTTCGAGTGTTAAAGGTATCTTATTATTGCCTTAAGTGAGGGGAAAGCTGCCAATGAACATTAAACATGCTGTGGTCCATTTCTTGCACAAGAAACCATCACTCAGTGCTAACTAACTTACCAGTCAGGCCTGGCCTTAGAAATTCAGCGCTTTAGGCAAGATAGATTTGTTGAGCTTTTTTAAAGTTTTCTTGTCACATGCCAAGTTAAAATATTTTAAAAACAGATAGATAGATATAAATACAAATGTGTGTGCATGTATTGGTATGTGATTGTTTACAAGTGTTATGTGCATGCATGCAAACACACACACACATTATGCCACATATTTAACTATCTGAGACAGCAACGTTATAACTGAGGGACATGCTTTTACCCATGCTGTATTGCATTAGTCTTTGCTCCATACTCCTGGATCCCTTTGGACAGATCTTGGGAGTTATACACACATATAAGTGACCTCAGACAGCCACCACCTTTTTTTTTT